>VURO01019834.1:0-10180 GCA_015108175.1 Pelvicachromis taeniatus
AGGCAGCTAAGGGAAGTCGGCAAGTCAGATCCATAACTTCAGGATAAGGATTGGCTCTAAGGGCTGGGTTGGTCGGGCGGCGGTGCGTGGCCCACTTTGCGGGGCTCTTCCGATGCTGGTGGAGCAGTCGCTCCGTTGCCCTTCACCTGCAAGGCGGGCCGTGCACCGCCGCTACTAGCAACTAGCCCGCTAGCGCTACTAGCCCGCTCGCTAGCGCTACTAGCCCGCTCGCTAGCGCTACTAGCCCGCTAGCGCTACTAGCCCGCTAGCGCACCTGCGGCTTTTAGTCTGGTGCGGCTAATGTATGAACAAAATATGATTTTTTCATAATTTCAAGTTGTGCGGCTAATATTCAGGTGCGCTCTGTAGTCCGGAAAATACGATACATTTGACCCAGTTATTTATGACAATGTAACCAATACAGAACCAAGAAAAGAAAAGAATCTAAAATGCTGAAAATGACAATTAAATATACGCCACCCAAAGTATCCACCCAAAGTAACCACGCTTACAATATCATATCTAATTTACCTGAAGCAACTTTCAAAAATGGCAGAATGAATTGTAAGAGAGATGCGAAAACAAATCTGAGGTCTTTCATGTTAGACGCCGTCATTTCTCATCATAACCTAAATGTGATGGTTAAGTTTGATTGAATTTCACACCTTGTTGATTTCTCCGGGTAGTGTTTAAGAGAGTCATAGTGAGACCAGGTGAAAATATGTTTTCGGCAAAAAGAGCAGCACTTCCGAGATGCTCTGATATTGTTTCTGACCTGAAAAAAAGATGCACACAAACACGATCACATCTGCCACTATCCATTCCTGCTAAAAGATGTCACTTGGCTTCCTTTTTATCTACCTGTAAACTGTCCGCAGGTTAATCTTGTGAGGTTGTCTCAAAGTAAACCATTCGGTTTGATATACAGAAATTTAAAGTCAAGTAAATTAGCGCTTACTTAGCACCATTTAACCTTACAAATTAATATGTTATACCGCATTTGCTAATTAATGTTAAGTTTTGGTTTCAGGGAGTTCATCTGCTTCTTGTTAGCCTCATCTTTGTGGAATTGCTAGAATTAAATGCAAACGTATGACAACAATGTATCAAACAGAGACTCACCCTGTCAGAGAAGAAGACTTAAACGCTGTCAAAGCTTTAAAATGCTTTGTTAAACTGGAATCTTCCATTGTTAGAAATTGCTTCCTTGTCTTCACTAAATTCCTCGGATTTTCCCATTGGTCAGACCTTCGTTCAATCCCAGCAGTGTTGTTAAACAAATCCCTTTTGTTGCTGGTGGTGAGAAGTTAATAGGCCTCAGCCTTGTCAAGTTAAAAGACATTGTAGAAACTTCAGCACCACTTAAAAGATTTTAGTGAACATATTTTTGAGTCTGTATGTATAATAAAACTCATGAAACCAATTCTTGTTATTAAAGTCATTAAAGACATTAAAGTTCCACTCTGGATAAAGAACAGTTCAAAGAAATCGTTAAAAATCTAAAATTACTATGACATCCACAACCATCATACTGACCACAACTGTTAACAGCTAAAATCTCTGACTGTCAGGTGTAATCCATCCTCTACTGCTTCTCCTTTTCAGGGGCGCTGGAGCCTATCCCAGCTGTCTTAGGGCGAGAGGCAGGCTACACCCTGGACAGGTCGCCAGTCTGCCGCAGGGCTAACACATAGACATAGACAACCATTCTCACTCACATTCACACCTGTGGGCAATTTAGAGTTTCCACTTAACCTATCCCCACTAACTGCATGTCTTTGGACTGTGGGAGGAAGCTGGAGTACCCGGAGAGAACCCACGCAAACATGGGAAAAACATTCGGAGCACAAACTCCACACAGAAAGCCCCCAGCCTGATGGTGGCAGTGACCTCAGGATCTTCTTGCTGTGAGACAACCGTGCTGTCCTATCACGTCGCTTCACTGCACCAGACAGGGGTCCTGTCTGTAATGTGAAATAGGCATTATGAACACCATTAACAACAATAAAACCTTTATTTGTCAAGTCATATTTCGGTTTTAAAGTTTAGTATGTTTAGTGCCTGAACACACAAACACACAAATTTCTTCTTGAGACTAAAGCTACAGAACGAGACAGTCGATTTGTTCACTGTCATCTTTCTGGCTCATTTAGGAACGCCTACATGTGGCGATATCCTCAGACTAAAAGCAAGATAAGAAGCTTATCCACCAAATGATACCCACCAAATGGAAGCGGCTATAGCGGCTTTTGTCATTAGAAGTGGTTTAAGGGCTTCAGGCACATATGATTTAGTCAATCGCACACATAAACTCTGATGCACTTTTCATGACATCAGCTGGAACAGAAATCTTTGGTGAACCATACTTCAGGCATCCACACACTGACCCTTCAAAGCTCAGATGAAAGTTGCTCACTGGTCTGTTCTAATGCTCACACAGCCCACCCAGTATCACTTAACAACACAAGTTTTGTCAACAGAAATAAATCAGTGAGCCACTGCTAAGGTTAGCATATGTGAACATTAGTTAACAGTCTGTATAATTATGTTATCTCAGGCAGGCAACGGTGCTCCAGTCCCATGGGGAGTGTGTTCAGCCTGAGCCGTTTTTCCTTCATCATCACAATCCAGCAGAATGCAATTACCAGAGCACAAGATGTAGCCTGCTGAATATTGACACAGAGATTGATACGTCTTTCTTAGGAAAAAGAAAGTATGCGCCACAATTAAGTGCTTAATCCATTTCACACTGTTAAGCTTTCATTAAAACAAAATCAAAACTCAGCACTGCTTGAATAAGAAGCCAGACTAAAGCAACAGATAAAAACCTTGACAAACTGAAGTATTTGTTTTAAGCATGGGGATTTTAAATTATCAGACAACAGGCAGGGGAAAAAAAGTCATTTTAAATAGCCTGTTAATGGAATATTACACACTGAAAAATACACCCATATGCCACTCCTGTGGTTCTTTATTACATGGAGCACTGTGCCTGCCATTAATCAGCCAGAACTACTTTTCACAGGTTTTGCAGAGTCAGGAATGTGTATTATATTTTAATCTACACAGACTGCACACGGTCTGAGAAAAACTCCAAAAATACAGTGATAGAAACACACAGTGAGTGAGAGGGGGAGCGTATAAAGGACAAGGAAAACAAAGAGAGGCACCCAATAATGCAAAGCTAACACAAAGACTCTTATCTCATTCTCTTCGGTGTGAAGTTTAATAAGGTACAGTATATACGGTATTATAACCAGTATAGCAACAAGGGTCTTTAATGGCATTTTCACAAACAACTGTATAGATTTCTGTTAGCAAAAGATTCATTGCAGCATCATTTTCACACCCGTACTGACAAAGTGATGAAATGTAATTATTGTCGACTCAGAGGTAAGTTCTCTTTGTTGTCCTGCAGTGGAAATCACATTCATTATCTGCCCCAGCATTACAAATCTGTGCAGCATCATCTGTCACAGCATTAAACATTCTTAGTACTGACAGGAAAAATCTATTTAATGCATAGCTAGAGCAAGTGTGCACATATACGCACACACATATGCTCACATTATATAAATAAACACAAAAACATGCAGTCATCTCCTAGCTTGATCTATTGAGTTTTTAGAGCGCTACTTAGTAACTTCTCAAACTGCTCAATGCTCTTGCTGTAACCCTCCCTCTAGCTCCACCTTGCATGTCTAGCTGCTTGATTCAGCTCAAAGCACCAATGTTCATGGGAGTGTGCTCACTGGATCAAGCAAGCCGAGCAGCACCAAGGAAATGACAGCTTATAAGAAACTCCTTAAAAAATGCAATACAGGCCTGACACATGGTACCCTGGCAGGAAATATGGGTTGCATCCAGTTTTATGACCAATTTCCTGGAGGTTATGCCTGTGCTTCTGCAAATTCATAACCTCACAGTGGAATCTGAGACATTTTAAGGACCTGCCACTCTGCTGCAGTCGCACACCCAAGGTTGCCCTGCAGCACTGCTGTCTCTTTGTGGCATGGGGGTCCCCAGGGAAGATGGACTGCGCAACCAAAATATGCCAGGTGTCTGCGACCTCAATGACAGTCCATTCTGGCCCCTTTCACCTGCCTGTCAAGCTCCCCTCAGGTCTCCGCTAAATACGGATGACAGCTTTCAGCAACGCTGACACGAGAAAGAGCTATAATGTGTCAGCCAGAGATAAACTTGCCTCCATAACAGTTAGAGGTTATCAAATTATCAAAGCAATTGCATGCTGCTGATGATGTTAGTGCTTTGTGGGAGCATAAATAATGGCTTGTCAGGCCACTGATTTCACCTATACGTCAAACCGAGAGAGGCAGCATTTTGCAGCAGTGACACCCTGTCTAGGTGAAATCTGTGCCACCTGTCACCTGTCAGACACCCATTGCACAGAGTCACTGACTGCATGTGCACTGAGAAAGCCAGCATGGGTATGAGGAGGGGGTGCAGTGAGAGAAAGAAACACAGGAAGGTAGCAAAGGACAGAAACATGGCCGTTAAAAGACAGGTCAGGGATGCTGTGTGTGTGCACGGGATGATGGTGAGGCAACAAAGCAGACACACATGATTATTAGTGCATTTACGCAAAACCTCCAGTGTGGGAGCAAGCAAGGCCAACAACCTTGTGTTTCAGAAAGCAGAATTGAAAAAGAATGAGAAAATCTTCAAATACTCTGGATATGAACAGCTTCATTATGAAGCTTCGAGGGGAAAAAAGATGTTTGCAAGAAGCAAAAAACAAACACAAAAAACACTCAAATAGATGAGTGTGTGTGAAGGAAAGCATGATTCAGCCAGCAGAACTACAAAAAGTCAGACAATGTATCTAAGAAGACTTCAGTGCTTCGACAGGTACTTGACCTTTAATGTACAAAGAACCTAATGACATAACAGATAAAATGCACAGGGGTCGATCAGTGCGTCTTTTTGTTTTTTTACCATTTTCTGTGTCTGTCAGTCAACACTGTCAACAAAACAATGCTCTGGGGAGCAGGAGAGGCTCTGGAAAAATGTTTTCTTTGGAGTAAACGGTGGAGAGGAACATGACATGAACCTTAACGTCACAGTGCTGACAGAGACAAGCTCACGGACTCAGGAGAAGAAAACTACATACACACTCACTACATTTTATAATAATAATAATACCTTTTATTTTTATAGTTGCCTTTAAAGACCCTCAAGGTCACCTTACATTAGCACAACAAAATAAAAAGATAAGGTAAACAAAAATGAAAAAAACAAGTATAAAAGCTAATCAAGGGAAAATGATGTAGGGTATGCAACTCTGAATAGATCAGTTTTAAGATGCGATTTAAAACTAGAGAGAGAGTTTGAGGTCTGGCGATGTAGTGGAAGTCCATTCTACAGTCTGGGGGCAGAACAGGAAAAGAGTCCCATTTTAGTCAGGCAAGCAGATTGTACTGAAGCTCAATAAAAATGGAGCGTACGAGGGGTTGAGCACGTATGGAGAAGATCGAGCAAGGTTATGAAGCGCTTTGAAAGTAAGAAGCAGGATCTTGAAATTGACACGGAGGAGAACTGGAAGCCAATGAAGCTGTTTAAGAACAGGTGTTATATGTTCAGTAGATCTGATCGTGCATATAATACAAGCAGATGTATTTTGAACTAACTGCAGTTTATAGAGAGATTTATGAAGTAGACCATCCAGAATAGAAGTGCAGTAATCTAAACAAGATGTGACAAGAGCAGTGAATAAATTCTATTTTATTACCATTAAGTTTGAGAAAGTTATGAGTAAACCAAAGTTTGATTTCACTTAAACAATCAGAAATGGATGCAGGTGGGAGAGTATCTGTGGGTTTGGAAGATAAGTAGAACTGGGTGTCATCTGCATAGCAGTGAAACTGGATGTTATATTTCTTAAAAATATTACCCAGAGGTATCGTGAAGGTCCCAGGACAGAGCCTTGGGGTACACCAGAATTAACTGGAGCAGATAATAAACTGTGAGTAAGTAATTGAACAAACTGATGTTAATCTATGAAGAAGGATGCGGTGGGAGAAAAAGCTGCCATAAGGTCAAAGAGAATGAGGACAGTGATGAGTCCAGAGTCAGCTGCAAGCAAAAGATCATTTGTGATTTTTGTGATTGTTCCAAACAAAACAAAACATTCTTGACATGTTTGGCCCAACAAAAACTACCTAAACACTAAAGGAAAACAGATCTGTTTGAGTTGTGGTCACATATCTAAAACTATATCTAGATATCAAGATTGTTAATAAATGTTTAATTAATTTGTTTAGCAAGAACAATGAAAGTCCTAGTCCTTTTCTTAGTATTTAACCAGCAGGAGCAACTTGTCAAGCCCTTAAAAACCAGGTCTTTATGTTGCTCTACAGTCCTTTATTCTCACTGTTGTGATATGTACCTGAAGGTTAATTATGTGTTTTATCCTTCACACTTTGGCAATACTGATCACCTGGCATTCATGGAAATAAAGCACTCATGAATTTAAACTTAGAGGGCACGACAGAGAGGATTAAAAAGCAACTACGTACTGTGAGAGGACTAGGTGACAAAAACAACAAAATGTCAAAAATATTTTTAGTCTTAATGGCAATATTCAACATATATGCTGGAGTTTTTAATGAAAGCAACACGAAATATGAGACAAGGACATTTGTTGTGATTACTCATCTCCCCAGCCCTCCAATCACATGGAGAACAGGCAGAGGAGTATTGCTGGAAAAGGTGCAATGAAGGTTGTTCAGATGTATTCTTTACAGAAGTATTTTTACCTTCAGGTCCACAGCTAGAATATACAAACAATGGTAGAAGGATGAGTCTTTAAACAACTCATCCTTTCTAATTATATACTGTTTCAGTTACTTAAGATGACCAAACTTTCTGCCTTTCATCAACTGAGTGTGTTATTTAAAAAAAAATGGTAATCTCATCACATTGCACCACTTATGATAAGAAATGCCTTCAGTGTCTTACAATAATGTCATGAACGCGGTTATATATGAAAGCAGAAGGATTTAACAAAACAATGCAAATATTACACAGGCATACCACATGCCATATTAAGCTGATGCTGCTTTAAAAATGAAGGCTCCCAAAGAAGTACTTCTCATTTTGCTACCTCGAATCGCCGCCTCTTGTTTCCATATCTTAATTCCTGCCCTCATCCCCTTAAATCCCAGGCGGGGGGGGACTAAGACAAAAAACAAGAAGACTCATAAAAAGAATCAAGGATGTGCAGTTTAGGAAATGAGACTAGGGGCTTGAGTACCCAGATGGTGTGCTCAAAACTGGAAAAAACCTTTAATATGAAACACTGAATCACGCACTTGCAATGGTCACCATCTCGGCTGTAAAAGCGAGCGACTATCAAACAACTTTCAGCCAGTAAACAGGCGTACCAGATATTAGCCATCGAGCTAACAGCAGATTGTATTTGTAGGCACTGCAAATAAAACACATTACACAAGTTTTTATTTAGTTTTAAATGCGTGATTATCATCAGGACAGATTCATTTTGCAATCATTTTCTCGACCTTTCTGTAAATTAAAAAACGAAAACAAGGAAAACTCCCTAATACAATTCCCTAAAGCCCAGGTTGTCAAATCAACAGTTCAAAACCAGACATTATCAATTTACTATCATGTAGGAAAAGAATAATTAACTAAACTACTCATCAGCTATGCATTTCAATGAGCAGATACCAGCGTTATAATAATCATTCCAATCATTGCTTTTGTTTGTCATTCCAACATTTGTTAAAGGTACAGAGGGATATCTTCATTGTCACCTAATAAACCGGTCACAGCAGATGGCCCCGCCCCTCCCTGAGCCTGGTTCTGCCGGAGGTTTATTCCTGTTAAAAGGGAGTTTTTCCTTCCCACTGTTGCCAAAGTGCTTGCTCAGAGGGGGTCATATGATTGTTGGGTTTTTCTCTGTATGTATTATTGTAGGGTCTACCTTACAATGTAAAGCACCTTGAGACAACTGTTGTTGTGATTTGGCGCTATATAAATAAAATTGAATTGAATTGAATAAGCAGTTTAAAACATTAACATTTGTATTATCCTTTGTGACTGCTCACTACTAGCATAGATATATATATATACTATCTATATTACTCTATACTATATATATGTATTCCATTTGCAGATTTTTTTCACTTAATACAAGATATTTTGCTTGAAATAAGTCAAAATCCCCCAGTTTCAAGATTCACTGTCTAAAAACAAGTTCCTATCTTACTAAAATGTTACTCTGTAGCTGATTGTGTCTTATTTTAAGTGTGATGAGAATCCTGATTTACAAGTACAAAACTGATTTACTAGTACAAAATATTTATGACCACAATTTGAGCCCATATATTTTGACTGGAAAAAAGACAAATATGCTTGGTAAGATTTTGAGTTTTTGCTGTGAGGGAATTCAAGGCAAACTACTCACTAAACATTTCTCAACTCTATAAATTCAGTGACACAAAACAAACTCATTTGTTACTCAGCACTGAGAATGTGCGAAATCCAATAACTGTTTTGTATGCAGCCAGACATTTTCTGCCATGGTATTGTAGACGGATGAATGATGGAGCCTTTCTAGCAGCGTGCACACGCACACGCACACACACACACACACACACACACACACACACACACACACACACACACACACACACAAAGAGTACAAGCCTGTCGTGTGAAGATCAAAGCGAGTGAAAGGTCTATGAAGGCAGAAAACACTGGAAAGAAGACAAATGTTTTGTAGGAGGTTCTTGGAACAGAAACACTTGAAAGCCAAGTCGCTCAGATTGTTTCATGGAGTAAAAAGGAAGACAAAACCTTGTCCCTCTGTGTCAGACATAACAGGATGCACACGGGTAAATGGAAACACACACACACACACTCTCACTCACTGTCAGCACTGTCCCAAGCTAACCTCTGCAGTTTCACAGTGGCTGGCACATCGAGTTCCCCATCCGTTTGTACATGTTTTAGAGCATACAGCTGTACAGCACAGCAAGGGTGAGAGAACAATGGGTTTGACAAAGAACACACACGTCTCATCTGCCCACACCCACACTAACACACAAAAACAGATCTGTGAATTCCATCAAAGCACCACAGAGACCAGGGAACAATCCAAGGATACAGAGGGGGGAGAGGGAGAGAGAGAAAATGTCCAGTCCAGTTGTTCACATCACATTCAGAGGTTGTTGAGGACACATGACCAGATATAGTGTGCCATAGTCTGAGGACTAATGTGTCCCTGATTGTGTTCCAGAACAACTGAGTCAACTAGGTTTGAGGAAATGCGTGCACTTATTGTGAAAAACTCTTACCAGCCTCCTTTTAAATAACTTATATTTTGAGATTTGGCTCACAGACAGTAGGAAAGACAGCATCTGCTCCTCATGTTATTAAATTGTTTGTTTGGTTTTCAGACAATTTTTGTCTTTCTTTTTTTTTCCTTTAATGTAAAGTAGAATCTTGGTTTCTTCAACTGAGGTGGTGTATCACACAAACCTGATTTCCCTTTGTACGTTTCTCTTGGAAAACACAATTTTCTCCTCAGTGTATAAGGAAACCAGCTTTTAAATGGCTTGATTTATACATAAATCAACGAACTACAGTGGAACTCCGGGTTACCAGCAGCTCTGTATACAAGTATTTTGGTTTACGAGCCACGATCCGAGCAAAATTTCTCCCCGGTGTACGAGGCCTGCCTATGTTACAAGCCGAACTCCGATACATCACCGCTCTAATAATGTGAATTATTGTTTATAAGATGATTTGTTCCACAGTGGATTGTGTTGCTGCACGGATGTTTTAGAGTGTGACACGAGTAAGTTGGTGTTGGGCCGGAACGTTAGGCTGTATGCTGTTGATGTACATGGCAGAGAGTTAACCTGAGTCACCTGACTTATTAATAAACCTGACTACCCCATTGGGTAGGAAATAGATACTCTGGAGTCTGTCGTGAATGAGACCAGAATATAACAACCGCTAGTTTCCCCTTCGCCTTACCCGGAAACTTCTACCCAGAGCCGTTTCAAGGCTTATCCCTTTATGATGACACCTGCTTGGCTCACGTCCGTACGTACGTACATACAGTTAAGAAAGTCCTCTCTCCCTCCCTCCCTCCTGAAGTTTAAGAAAGTGTTGTTTTAGTTTTACCGTACGT
>VURO01019835.1:0-17392 GCA_015108175.1 Pelvicachromis taeniatus
GTGTGTGCATATAGACTTATGCTTACACAGTGGAATCAATCATTGTTTTGTGAAAATATAAGCCTATATTCTTTAAATCCTGGAAAAATTACAGGCTGGCAGCACTAAGCGTCATACTTTGTCACAGGAGATTTGTGATACTAGGGGAAGGATCCAACTGAGCAGCTAAGCAACATGTTTCAACTGTCTGTGGGCACCGAGGGAAGCAGTGTTATCAGTTAAGGTGAAGTCAATCCGGACTTCACCTTAACCCTACATATTTTAGCACTACGAAAATGTCAAATAAAACGAATGACGCTAGTTTAATTGACCTTTTCACACATAGTGGTCACTACAGTGGACAGCTTTTGAAAGGCTGTTTTCTTGTATTTGTGTCAGTGTTGATGGTATACTTGCACTACATTAAACACTGATGTGTCACTCCATACAAATACATCATTCAAGTCAAAACATATGTTGCCCACCTAAGTGGACATGTAAAAAGCTCTTTGAAAAAAAAATGAAGTTCAAAACATTTTTTTTCAACATGAATACAAATAAAACATTCCTGATAGAGGTTGTCATAATTTATGCATGAAAGGGTTAAACATTTCTGGCACATTTACACAGATTTAAAGATTTGTTTGGCAACTGGCAGATGGCTGGTTTGATTCCAGTTGATAACAGGAAGGGCATCTCATGTTAAAAAACAAACAGAAATCAAGGCATGTGGAGGTGCTGTAATGATCCTTGTGACAAAGAAAGAGCTGAAAGTAACTTTAGTGGAAGCCAAATTGATAAAAGCTACAGCCAGTAGCTAAATATGTTGTGAACCACCAATATCTCCAGCAAACCATTGTATCTGACCAAACATGACTCCTATCAAAGAACAAGTTGTTTTTGTTGAGTTTTTAGATTCTGTGTGAGTTACATAAAAACTAAATGCCATATTTATTTGCTTTTGAAAGCCCTGATTCGTTTGCTGCCTTTGAATCAGTAAAGCTGTTTTCCTATGGTTCTGGTCATTATAAGTAAAGTCTAGTCTCCACCAGATAAGTAATGCGTTACTGTAATCTGATTACTTTTTTCAAGTAATGAGTAAAGTAAGGGATTACTATTGCAAAAAACTAATTCGACTACTGTTACTTCCCCGCAGGCACGCTGTGTTACTGCGTTACTAAACTGTAATTTTGTTTGTGAAAGAGTCTCATGAATGACGTACGAGCGTGCGACGTCCGTGGTAGCAACAGACGTGTGTAGATCAACATTGGATAATATGGAGTGCGGGAGAGAATACCACCATGCAGCGTTTAAAGCTTGGAAGTACTCACATTACTTTGAGTTTGATTCTGTAAAAAGTGACAAAAACATTAGCGTCTGTACACTCTGCGTGGGAAGAAAACTTCTTTCTACAGCCAAAAATGTAACTTCAAACCTGAGCAAGCACCTTGCACGCTGCCAGGGGAATGTGAAATTCACAGAGATACCCCCGGATCCCCCCCACTGACATGACCGCTTTTTAAAAAAAATCTTTTTAGTATATTTTGCATTTTTTGTAAAGTCCAGATCTCAGTAAAAATAATGATCTGATAGAGTTGGAATGGTGACATTACTACATTAAAAATGTTAATTATATCAAAGGTTATTTGCTCATCTATGAGGTGAAATCTAGCGGATCTCTTTTTCAGTGGCATTTTCTTATGCACCTTTTTTCAGCTTTTTTTCCTTTTCTGTTCACTCTCTGTAAAGTTTCCCAACTGGAACTTACATTTCATTTACAAGAAGTGAACAAAAATTACAGAGAGGCAAACATTAAATGTTAGAAAATACCCCCCCACACCACCTAAAGTCCAAAACAGCAACATTTCCGCAAACAAGACCTAATTCTGATGTAAAGTAAAGTATTACCTTTAAACCCAATCACTTAATGTACCACTACATATCTGAGCCTCATAGTTTCTTTCTTCTTTCATTAGCCATGCTCTCTTTCTCCTCTTACCACCATCATCACACACACACACACACACACACACACACACACACACACACACACACACACACACACACACACGCACACGCACACACACACACACACACACACACACACACGCACACGCACACGCACACGCACACACACGGACTCTGATAAGCAGTCTATTGATTGGACTGAGGTAAGGCAGTATATGCTGGTAAGAGTGTCAGGCAAGCAGAGGAGAAGGCACAGCTCTATCAAGGCTACTTGTCTGTGGAATCATGATTGGGGAAGACGGCAGAGATACACAGACCCACACATAGACGGGCATGCACTGCTATACTTGAAATCAAATGAGTTGTTTTTGTTTTGATATCTGAAAGGCCTACATTGGGTTCTCATCTCCCTCCATCCCTCATCTCATCCTAAATAAGGCTCATGGCCTGTCTGGTATGTCTCTGCTGCTGGTTTGCTTTGAAAGCAATGTTGAAGAGTCCAGAGTAAACTGAGGCTTGTAGCCTCTGTCACCAAAGGGCAATGCTATTCAATGTTTTCAGTAAACGCCTGATTCGGGGGTATACCACTGGGGGGAAAAATCTAGGCTTAGACGTATCCTTTTTTAAATCAACCGTTGCAATTCAGAGGCTGGTTATATTGCTTTCCTGAAGATAGGGACCTAACCCTATCAAGTGAGAGACAGACATAAAAAGCATCTAGAAAAACTACACATAATTAAAAAGGAAGTTGTGTGTGCAAAATACTATGCTAACATTTATATTGCCAAAGTTATTTAAAGTGTAATAAAACTGTTTTTCAAACAGCATATAGGAACTAATTGTCTTCAATCACTCTGGAGTGAAAATAATCCAGTAATTCCAAGTAAGCTTGCCAGTGGCATTGCAAACCTGAGCCATAAAAAATACTACCCAATGCCAAACAGAACTAATTAAATGTTGTTTATTGTTGCTGCCAGCAAGCCCACAGATAAACATATTAAGGTGAAAAGAAAAACACATCACCTGGGGAGGTATTTATTTGTGCTGCCCTATTGCAAACCTGAAATCCAAAGTGAGGAAAGGGCATTATTCTTTCTGCCCTCATTTTTTGCAAATCATTGAAAGGTGCCTTTACCGCTTTGAAACTCTCAAACTCTTAGGATTACAAACAAGCAAACTATATGTGGGCTAGAAAAGAGCAGCGTTTCAACATCTTGTCTGAAAATTGTGTGGCATCAAAGTGCCTAAATGCTTTCAATATATACAACCTTTTAACACCTTTAGCACACTATATATCAAGTACATTAAAACTGGCTAGCACTACAGCATGCTTTCACTATTTCTGGACATCAACAGGCTCTCTAAGGCTCTCTATTTTCTGTGCTTAATTTTTCTCAGTATTTTTCTAACCATTCACTTTGGTCTCAGTCTCATCATTAACCATCTCCCTTTTTCAAAAGGTTGGCCAGCCCCCATCCTCCCCTCACTTGTCTTGTCTCATCTCTCACTGACCCCCTGTCTTATCCTCATCTAGTCTCTTTCCATCATTAAGAGTCACACTGTGTCTCCCTAGCAAAACTGTTAGCTCTGCCAAGGTAAGGCAATTAAAGCAACAACAAATTGGACATACTGGGATGAAAAGCACTGGAAATTAAGAGAGGGCTTGCAGCGGTGGTAACACAATGTGATAATCATATGCAAGCATAGTGCAACTGATGTTTTACCGTCTCATTACAAAACATCTAAAATACCTTTGACCAAACTACCCAATAAGAAATGTAGTGCTCCAGTATCTCTTATAAATCTGCCACTTATAAACAGCCATTAAATATTATAGTAATAGTCAGGCCACCTCTATTTTAAGCTGAGACATTTTGAGTAGTAGCCAATTTTGGCTCATTCTTTCTGATAACACATTTATTCCTATTAAGGTTTCTCTCTTTAACGCAAACTCTATTGTTAGTATGCCATTAAAAGAATTGTGTGTGCAAAGCTATTTCTCTGTGGGAGATGTGCTCAAATCTTTGTCTTAATAAACTGCTTCTCATTTCTCAGCTTGAATATGCTTAGCTATTACATTATCATACTTGGTTACACACACAGACAAACTCCCACACACACACACAATACACTGTGCCCTTTTAAACCAAACACATCCTAAGGAGACAGGGAGGTCAGCAGGTAACAAATGCTAGATTAAAGCATATATGCTTGGGCTATGGACACATAAATCAATATTGTGTGTGTGTGCTTGTGAATAAATGTAGGTGTGCCTCTATGTATTTGCTAGGTTTGCCATTTTCTCCCTTTTTTTAAAGAATACATTCGTGCGTGCGTACGTGTACGTGTGTGTCTTTGCGTGTGCACAAAAGTGTAAAAGTGTGCATGCAGGTGTGTAGGGCTCCTAGATGTATGCATTCTAGCTGTGTGACAGAGCATATTATGATGAACAACTCGCCCAAGTGACTGATTGTGTCTTGCCACTGCCATAAATCACACACCCACTGCCCCCTTCAACCACCTCCAAACACACAAAAACACACGGACACACACAAACACAAACAGAGACCCAAGAAGCCACATACAAACTGAACTTTTGTAGCATCCCACATCCCAACACCCTCGCCCCCTCTCTCCATTCCACCTCTCACCCACACACACACACACGTACACAATCTCTCACACAGACCTACAATTTTCTGTCTGACTCGCTCTGCAAGCAAGGTTCAAGCATAGGGTTCAGCTTTTGACAAAGGCAAGAGCGATATGAGAACCCCGATAGCAGAGAGCACCAGTACACTGTTCCCTGTATACCCATGTGTGCCATTGTGCTCTCACATGAGAGAAGATAATAATGTTTGTGTATGTGTATATGTTTGTGAGAGCATAATTCTTCTTTCTGCGACTTACCAATGTGTTTGCCCTTCATGTGATAGTAGAAGGAGACGCAGTACGGGACTCTTCCTTTGGGGCCCTTGCTTGAGGTAATATTAAAAAGTGGCGATAGAAGAAGAGCCTTGTCACCCTGAGTACGTGGGCGTGATGCTTCAATGTACATGTAGTAGCCTAGAGTCAACAAGTGAAATAAAGAGTAGAAATATTAGTAATAATAAAAGGCTTTCAATGGTTAATAAAGCCCTTTAATGGGAATGATAGACTGCAGGTATTGGGATAACAACACATTTTGGGAGGTTTGTTATAACATAATGTTAACTTCAAACTGTAAATCAGCTTTGAGAGTTGAGCACTTTAATGCATGAAATAATGTCAGAATAAAACATCTTCCATAGCAGTCCTTTATATGGTAATGTAAAACTACTCACACTAAAGTTGAGACCTGACACTAATGTATTATCCCATATTTTATTTATAATTGCCGTGAAACACAACAGTGCGTGTACAACAACAACAACAAAAAAGCACAGTGTTTAAAGATGAATGGTCTTGACGGTACATCATTTGTTTTATTTCTGTGCCTTTGAATTTACACTTCCACATTATACATTTGTATTTCTCTGTAGATGAGTCACAGTTTCCTCACCCTCCTTTGTTCCACTGCGGTCAGTGTCTGGGCCGGTGTTCGCAGACCGCTTGGGATTCTGCGTCAGGTGATTTTGTCTCGTCCAGTCAAAGATATCGCTCCGGTCTTGAGAGAAGCCACATATGCGCTCATCTTCAAAACCACACACATGGTCTGAGGTGTGTGTATGTGTGTAGTAAAAAAGAAAGAAAGAAAGAAAGAAAAGCGATAGAAAAACACATTAAATCATTGACATGTCAAGTAGATGACATTACAAACTGTAGATGACATAAAAGGCTGTTTCTTTTTTTTTTCACCCACTTTTCCCAGGAAACAAATGGCAACATCTATATAGGTCTATAATGACCTCTGCAATGTGCACTTCATATCAGACAGCTAGGCAATTACTGACAAAGTGACAGGCACCATGTAGGAGGCACTGGTATACATATTATGTATAACTGAAAGTATGACTCTTACATTCTCAGACTCAAACTATGTAAAATGATAAAAAAGGAAATTAAAAATACCTGGAATAATGAATTGCACTAAAGTGAGTATTAGATTTAAATCTTCTCCTCCTTTGTATTCATTATGCAATTCAGTGAAAAATGTCTCACCTGATATTGTATAATAGTACTACTCATCATAAAAATAAAGCCGTATTAGACATTCAGTCATCCAGTCATATGGCAATTACAAATGTTGTAAAATTTGTGACCGTTCGTCTAATTCTGTAGTTTTAAATAGCAGTGAGAGTCAAATACAATGTGCCAGTTTGGAGACTTAAAGACTAAAGACAGGTTCCAGCAAAGTTTGTCGAATATGCGAAATTCAAATTGTTAGTGTACCAGCTGCTTTGACTTATGTTGAAAAACAAACCCCCCAAAAATCACAAGAAAACACTGGCATGTCATTTTTCTTTAAAGTTTAGGGAATATGGCATAATATGGACTCATTGTTAAAATGAAAATGCAGACGGATGGTACAAGTTTATATGCCTCTGCTCTTATACACTGTGTTCTATTAGTTGGGAGTGCTATGGTTCACCACACATTATGGTACAGTTTGACATGCCTCAAATTGACCTTGTAAAGTGTAAGACAGATTGAAACCAAGATTTCATTAAATCTATCTTGAACTGTGTGATATGAAAAAAAATAAATGTTGTTATACCAAAACACATTGTTGGAGCTTCACCTCAGCACACCTACACAGTTCATTTTAAATCAACAGACCTATATGTGATTGAAGTGCAGACATTCAGCTTTAATTCAAGTGGTTTTAGAAAAAACAAGACAAAAAAAAAAAAGAATTTTAAATATAAGGATTGTTTTTAATACGTGGATGAAAATCCTTTCTTTTCTCCCATGACATGCTCTGGTAGGCCTTTACTGTAGCCACCTTTAGTTGCTTCTTGATTGTGGGTCTTTCTGAATTCAATTTTGTATTTAATAATGAAAAAGCATGCTCTGTTGGGTTCAGATCACGTGACTGCTCAATTTCGTTACCTTGAAAAAGTAGTTTTTACATTATGTGCTTTGGGTCATTATCCATTTGCACTGAAGCATTATCCGGTCATGTTCTGCAACATTTCGATGAATCTGAGCAGAGAACATAGCCCTGTACACTTAAGAATTCATTGTGCTCCTTTTGTAAGCAGTCACATCATCAATAAACACTAGTGTCCTGGTTCCACTGGCAGCCATACATGCCCATGCCCTAACCTATGTCCATTGGCTCCGACATGTTTGATGGATAATGTGGTATGCTCCCGATCATGAGTTGTTTTTCTCCTTTTTCCATACTTCTCTCTTCCCATCATTCTGGTACAAATTTGTAGTCTGCCCAAAGAATTATTTTTCTTTGGCAGGCTCTTTTATATGCTTTCTGGCAAAATCTGATCTGGCCTTCTTGTTCTTGACTACAACAATGATTTTTTTTCCCTCATTGTAAACTATCTTTCCATTCCTGAAAATGTCTCTTATTTATACACCTAGACAATGTTATGCGTAACTCTTGAAAGTGTTCTTGGGTTGATGTTCTTAGTTATTTTTTTTAACCATGTAAATTCTGTCATCACACACTGGAGCAGTCTTCTGTGGTCTTTCAGGCTTTTTAATTTTTGCTGAGCTGGTACTACAATCTGGTACAATCTTAAAAAGAATGGACCAGATTGTGTTACTGGCTATTGTGTAAATTTTTACTATGCGTCTAATAGATTTATTTTGCTTTATGGTTTTTTTTTTGTTTTTTTTTTAGCCTAATGATGTCATCCCTCACTTTTAGTAACTTTAATTGTTACTGATTGGAACCTGCATATATCAGAGGCACGATTTTGGAAAATCAGTACAGGTATTGTAATGAAAAACAGAACTTTTTGATAGCAGTCGATTCGCAGTGTTATTGACATCCAAAATCTCAGTAAACGCATCCATCACAGCCTCATGTGGCATGTTGTAATACAATTTTTACCAAACTAGCAGATACTAAAGGTCATTTCCTCTGTGTTCTCCTTTTATTTTCATTTCCCAAATTCACACAATTATTTCCGCCAGGTTTTCTTAATAAGTTTTTGTTTTTATTTTAGTTAACTAAAATGTTTTTTGCACATTTAGTTTTAGTTTAGTTTTAGTTAACTAAAATAACCTTGGTCTGCACTTTTACTGTATATTGACTATTTGATTAAAAATCCACTGTGCATGTGTGCAAAGGCAAAACTACAATTTCTTTTCTTTGTTTCTCACATTTTGGACCCGGCTGTAGAAGTACAAGTCTACCTTTCTTGTTTTTGAGTGCCCCTATTTCCTGTTGACACCTTATGAATATAACCCATAAACACAAATGGGGAAAAGCTATAATGAAATTCATTTTCCCTGAACATTTAATCTTCTCTGAGCTATGTGATTCTTTTAATGTTTTCCCATTAATATGTTTTGAGGCACACTTTGATACTGTCACATAGATCATTAAGGACAAAAAAGATATTTTGAAGAACACCTCAAGTTTTGTCATCGCTGATGTTAATGTCTCTTGTTAAGCAAGATAAAGAGCCTTCTTTCCGTGGTGTAGTCACCTTCATTAGCCCATCTGGAGGGCAATTATCAGAGACTCACTAAACAAATGAAAATTGAGCCAAGAGAGTATAACAACAGCCATCTAAAACCGTCCAAGCTGACAGCATCAGTGAAAGCTTCCTGGACACACACACACACACACACAATCCGCTGCAGATGCATATGGCTCGTGCTCCCCATGAGGACGGCTTGTGTGTGCCTCTTTGTTTCAGGGAGCTAATCTATTACTATTCACACCCTGCTCTAGTACATGCGCTCCTTTCAATTTACACTGTTGTTCTCGCAGTCTGTTCCAATCTGCTGTTGTTTTAATTGCCTCACCCTGGCGGAGCCAACTGACACTCCTGCCAGAAAAATGCTGCGTGTCTCTTAATGAAGAAAATAGACAAGATGCAATTGACTGAGAAAGAGAGAGGGATGGTAAGAGAGAAGCAGGACCAGGATAGACGCTGGTGGAAAACGGTGACAGACAGAGGGGGCTAACAGAGAGAAAAAGGAACTAAAAATCTATGATGAGATGGAACATAGTTTTAATACAGCCTGATCAAGTAAGTTTAAAACATACAGAATGGCCCACATTTTGTATTTTGCATTTTTCAAGCCTAGCCAATCATACCACCATAACCGGCTTGATATCCATCTCCTATTGTCAATATTTCAGGACATTTAAAATTCTAGAGAACTTGCTTTAGCCATCATTTTTTTTCCACACATTTTACTGTTACCCCATTATTTTAATCGCAACAATATGATTACAGGTCATGAGTTGATTAGCGGTCATGTGTTGGGAACCTTTGCCTTGGCAGACTCGTGCAGACATTGCTTGCAGCAAACATGCTTATTTAAACCATCAGAATTCAACATGCCTTCATCTCTTTACCACTCTGTCATAAATCAGGCTGAAAAAACAAGTTAAAGATGATAAAATGTACAAGAGCAAAGGATGGCAGTTGAGACTCACCTGAAGGTCTTGGGTAAGTGTAGGCTGTAAAAAAATTATAATGATATTGATTAGCACTCAATCATGAACAACCCATCAATTGATCTATGCTCTGTGTTAGTATATGATTGGATAAAAAAATCTAATGACTACATACAAAGATCGAAGGTTTTTAGAGAGACTCACGTTCTGAATACTGGATGATTCGACTGACATAGTCCCCAGTGCTGTAGGTGGTAATAGGGGCCAGCCGGACCTCGTAGGACAGAGGGATTTTCAGGTCTGATACTGTGTAGGACACCAGAACACCCTTTTCTGGTGCCTTACCCTTGAGGTCTATTTGTTTTGACAGCAGGTTTTGCTTGTTCTGCATTCATACATAGGTACACAAACACATGCATACACACAAATAGAAAAGATGAAGACTTGTTAAACATGCAAATGTACTTGGTCGAAAGTGTAAAAAATAATGTACATACGATGATTTGACTGAGTAGGAGAAAGGGTATAAGAGTCACTGTCAGGCACATTTCCCATTCCCCTTTCTTTCTTTTCATTCTGTGTTTGTTCATCTCCGGTCATAACCCATCAGCTCTACTACTTTACTTTGATATCCTTTGAGTTTCAAATTTTGTCAATCAGAAGTCACTGGGAAAAAGCCACAACTCATTTAACAACTTGAGCTCATCTCGCATCTGGAGGGTTTTCATGCACTCCTAATCCTTACTAGCATAACAGTCATAATATCCCCAGCACATCATGTAAATACACAAACAACATTAGAAACAGGGTTGAAGTTTTTCTTGGCCAAAAAAACCCAAAACAAAAAAAAAACCAGTTAAATATGGCAGCTCATTTATTGACAAATCACCATCAAATCAAATTACTGTATGGTTTTATGAGTGTGCATGTTTAAAAAGTTTTTGTTTATGGAATGTGAAATTACATACAGGGATAAACATACCTTTCTGGGGTATATTCCCAACCAACATAGCTTAGGTATGTTTTCAGTCTACCTGTCTTTTTCACAATAAAGTATACAAGCTGCCTTCCTAAAATTGATTCTCACTAAGAGCTTTAGAGGCCAGAAGAGGCTACATTAGTCTCGGTATATCAGTGGTCTCCCACATCAATTTTGATGTTTAAAAATACCTGTTGGTTAGTTGTAGTGCTCTAAGCAAGTTATGTGATTTCCACTTCAGTTTCCACAATAAGGACTCAATAAGTTTGTTTAATAGCAGCACTATTCAATCATGTATGCTTTTAAATATAATATAAAATCTGCTCAAATACAATCTTTAATAAAACACAACTTCTAATAACGTATTTGGCTGTGTATCATTAAAATTAATATGAAAAATTAAAATGGTTAAGACATTGAGCTCAATCAATTGGTGTCTTCTCATTCTTTTAAAGTTAAGTCTTTTTTTCCATTAAATAGAGCTATTGCTGTGTTATTCCACCCACGGAGAAAAGGATCCATTAGCTGTGTATCTGCCTCTGATCCCAGCTACTTAAAGACCTGACAGTGAGCTCAATCTAATGCATTAGGTCAGCCACTCCACCATAACAGCTTAGTACACCCACAGCATGCCATTATCAGGTAACACATGCAGCAGAGGGGTGTGCGTATACTGCGGGTGTTGTGTGTTTAAGTGTGCACATGGTTTTGTGTTTATGATAAATGTCTCCTGTACAGTTTCCTCAGATAGTCAGCAGCTGAAGTTTTGTGAACATCATATAATTACAGACATATTTTCTGCTATCCAGCATGAATTTGGATTTAGGATCTCCTAGATATGACATTTCATACTTCTATAGTGACACACTGCGATAAAAAAAATATATAGGTATATAAGTATATTTATAAACACCTGTTGTTCTTCTTTAACATTAAATCACTGGTGAGTTTAGTTACTTTTGCTATAATTGCTTTAGTCCTGTATGCTCTGCATACACTCTCAGGTTCAGGTATGCAGTTTCCATTGGATGTCTACTCACCGACACAAATTCCAACTCTGCTAGACTGAGCTGCCTCCTGCCTGGCCTGCCAAAATCTTCGTACAACTTCAATTACTGTACGAGATCCTGATGGCAGCCACAGCCCGAGTGTGTGCTCAGCAACATGCTTGGTATCAAGTCCTTGCATCCTCACCAGATATTGTGCCATAATGGCAGTTCAAACTTCTTTTCTCATTGCCACGCTTGGCGTTTACATTTCAGTTTTTCAAAATTGAAGTTTGCCCTTTTTGTCAGCCATTGGAGATGCTTTATGCTGCTCCACCAATAGAGGCCATGAAAGCTAAATAATTGCTTACAGGAAAAAAAAACAAAAAACAACCCACTTCTAACACTGAAATATTTTTAAGTATAAAATAGTATAACTGCTCTGAAAAAAACCCCATCATCCACAGTTTTCCCCGCTTTTCCCAAACATTCATTTTTCACTGCAACTAACCCAAATCATTGAGACCGTCAGTCCATTCACTAAAAACTAAATGATCAAATAACTGTTGACTGACAAAGTAATTTAGAAACATCTTAATAAACTAGACAGAATGCTGTGCAACATGATCATTTTAAGTAAAAGCAATAATACAGCCTAATACAGTTTTAAGTCAAGAATAATCTACGCTTTCTATGCTTATTCTTTATTGTAATCAGCTGCAACTACAACTGCAGAGAAGTGGTTTCCAGCTATATTTGCTCAGTTGCTCCACAGCATGTCTTTTATCCTGTCTTCCTTCTCTCACCCCAACTGATTGTGGCAGATGGCCGCCCCTCCCTGAGCCTGGTTCTGCTGGAGGTTTCTTCCTGATAAAAGGGAGTTTTTCCTTCCCACTGTCGCCAAAGTGCTTGCTCATAGGGGGTCATATGATTGTTGGGTTTTTCTCTGTATGTATTATTGTAGGGTCTACCTTACAATATAAAGAGCCTTGAGGCGACTGTTGTTGTGATTTGGTGCTGTATAAGTAAAATTGAATTGAATTGAATTGCTGGAGCATTGACATTATTATATAATGCAGAGGACTATGAATTGTGCCCTTTTAGCACCAACTTACGCTCATATTGAGCCATAAAAACATTTACACTCTGCTCACACATCGTATATGCATATTTATATGGAATATAGCAGGAAAGAAAAGGTGTGCTGATTTAAAATGTATAGAGTGTGTTAGCAGGAAGAGATGAGTGAATATCTGGACTTTGGAAATATATTTATCCTTTATTAATGAGTGGGCAGTGTGTATGTGTGTGTACACACATGCAGTGTTATGGAGACGAATGACACTGAAAAGCTGCGAGAAGACGTTAACACACATGCACATACACTCTTTGGAACTAGGACCGCTGGATCAATGAGGTGCTGAAGTGTGACTTAGAGGAACCAGCTGCTCCTACCATAGGTTGAAGTCTGTTTCACCCTGCCTGTGTCTTTCACTGCTTTCCTCAGCAGGACATATTGTCAGTGTCTCTATGCGTATATGTGTGAGTCTATGTGACAGGCAAGGGGAAAGGGGTAAGAGTACGGAAAAAAATGGTACAAAGGGGAGTAACAGAATGAGACAGGAGTGTGACTGACATATTGCCTGCTGTATCGACACTTTCAGTCAAACAGCATTTTCATCTGTATTGCCATCGGACTTTTAATAAAGACACAACAAGACAAATAATGTGTAAAAGAGGGCAAGAGTAGGAGAACTTGTACTATGAAATAGTACCACGGATGCAGACTGATCTGTAAATGACATGTGGACTGACAGATAAGGCAAGGCAGCCTTCTGCTTAGGTTAATTTTTCTATTATCATCTGTTAATGGTTTTCTTTTATGACTGATCCAGCAATTTACTGATACCTGATGCATTTCTTTGCATTCTGTTGTTATGTTATGCTTACAAAGGCCTATGTGATCTAACTGTGTGCAAACATACAAGTGTATCTGCCTTGTTGGGCTAGTTATGTACATAAAGTATTCCTATATTTGATTTAATGTACAACTCTAATTCATCATGAATATTTTTCATCTCTCATATATATGGTAATAGGGACTGTGTGTTTGCACAGAGACACTTTGTGTGACTGTGTGTGGCTAAATCTTGGAGTGCAAGAACCTGCATATAATTATTATGTGAAGGCAGGTCAGCTACTAGCTGAACAACTTCAGTGATATAACACACACAACGTGATGCCTAAAGGGTTTAGGCCAATGTAGAAAAGAGGTGAAGAATATGGAAAGAATACAAATATATATTATATATTATTTCTGACAATAGCTAAATGTGAGTAAGTCAATTTGTCAGTTTAGTTGTCACTGTAGTTGAATATGCATGTTTAGGCACCAAAACCAGTCAATGTGGTTTAGGCAATAAAACTAGAAAGACTATTCACTCTTTAAGTCTAATGTCATTAGCTGTTTCCTCTTCAGGTTCAACTGTCTAAATTCTTTTTATCTTTGATAAAAGGAAGAGTGTGGCTGCTCTACCAGGTGTAACAATTAAGTTTAATATCCAGGCATCAAGGAGAAACAAGATTTATGAAGTCCAACGGACTTAGACGTTAGCAGGGAGGTAGCTCACTGATTTCCATCTAAAGATGGGTAATGAGGTTTTTTGGTTACCAGGCTGACATTTTCCTTTCGAAAAGTCTTAAAAAATGTGTGATCCAGAAACAAAACATACTTCGATGTGGAATACATTAGTTTTAAAGTCATTGTAACTAGCTAATGACATGTCAGCAACTCAGGTCATTCAGGAATGTAGATTGGTTCAAAATAACCTTTGAATCAGGAAGAAAGGCAATTGAAGTGATTGGACAGCAAGAAAGACAACAGTAATTCCATTAACAAATTCTCACAACCAAGATATGCAGAAGAGCATCTGTGACTATACAACACATCCAATCTTAAAGCCGACACAGCAGTTGCAATCTACAGCAGCAGAATAACACCTTAGTGCTGCTTCTGTCAGCCAAGACTGAATATACAATTGCAAAGCCTAACTAAATTGGATAATAGAAGTTTGTAAAAATCCTACTTGGTCTGATGTGTCTCGATTTCTGCTAAAACATTTGGATGGTTACATTTGTTCCAAGGGAATAAGAAAAGCAACAGACCAAACTAAATTAAATAATAGAATATATTACAAAGTTACAAAATGGTTCTAAATATACAAATAGCTCAGTTAAATAAATATCCAGACTATTAAGGAGATTACCGTAATTTCCGGTCTATAAGCCGCTACTTTTTGCACAAGCTTTGAACCCTGCGTCATATTGTCCGGTGCGGCTTTTCTAAGGATTCTTCATAATTTTTGTGACATCGTAAGAGGATTTGTTTTGGTTTGTTCCGCCATTTTGCCTGGTGGAAAGGCATGTGATCAGGCACGGAAAAGAGTGATACACGGAAAAGAGTGAATTAGCGCGAAAAAGAGACTAGACTAGCAAGCTGGCTCTCGCTGGCCCTGTACCCATATCCGCAGCAGGTCTCCAAGGTGAACAGCCTCTGGCATGTTAGAACAAGGCAGCTAAGGGAAGTTGGCAAGTCAGATTCGTAACTTCGGGATAAGGATTGGCTCTAAGGGCTGGGTCGGTTGGGTGGCGGTGCGCGGCCCACCTCGCGGGGCTCGCGCCGAGGCTGGTGGAGCAGTCGCTCCGTCGCCCTCCCCTCTCCACCGCTAGTAGCGATGGTGCACGGCCCGCCTCGCGGGGCTCAATATTCAGGTGCGCTATGTAGTCCAGAAAATAGGGTAAAGATATATGATTGACATTTTACTCTAAATTATAGAAAACTTTGTAATTTGTCGTTTTCACTGTAGAGCATGTGCAAAAGGGTGTAAGCATTGCACGGTGTACTGTGCATTAGATTGAGGAGTTGTACAGGGAGATATCCACAGGCAGTAATGATTTCCTGTGTCAGTGGTGCATTTGGGTAATGCTGAATCTTTCACGGAATATGCTTCTGTGACTGGCTAGCTCATCGTGGAGTGGGTGGGAGGTATTGCCCAGCATTGTTCTTATCTTGGACAAGATCCGCCTCTCCAACACCACCTAGAAGGAGTCCAGCTCCATCCCTACAACATTACTGGCCTTGCAGTTCAGTTTATTGAGTCTGTTGGCATCTGTGACCCTTAACATGAAGGACATTGGCCCAAAACGTCAGAGGAATGTTTCCAGCACCCTATTGAATCTTTGCCCCAAAGAATTAAAGCGGTTCTGAAGCAAGGTGTACCTAATAAACTGTCCAGTGACTGTATGTAAGAAAATAAAGGACAGCAGCAAAAAAAGTTGTTTCTGATTGGCAAGAGTTAATAAGGATATTCAAAAACATTCACCAAGGCCATGTTATTGCATTTGAAGTTAATGGAAAGATGCAGTTACAGTCAGTCAGAAAAAAAGGGCAGAGTTTTATAAATTTGCTTTACAAGCCTACAGAAAAAAATAGTAAATTGAAGAGAGAGCAAAGTGAAAGTGAGTTCAATCAGCTAGCTTCAGTGTAAGCACACACAGTGACACATTTCAGCACACAAGCAGTGAGAGAATCCAGTGTCAGCTAGTCATCGTTTGTACAGTTGGTAGAGGACTGTTTTGAGTGGATCAAAGGAGACTTCACCAACTTCTCAATCAATTGGAAACACCCGTGTTTCCATAGCTGTGGCAGCTGCAGACAACCACTGCCTTCATCCCTCTAAGTGTAGACCTCTCTATGTAATGCTCTCTCTTTGCTCTTCTTTCCTTTCTTTGCTTTCCCCTCACTCCAACAGGTCACTACAGATGGATGCTCTTCCTGAACCTGGTGCTGCCAGAAATTTCTTCATGTAAAGGTATAATTTTATTCATTTAATTTTTTCTTCACAGTAGTAAAGTGTTTGTTCAAACTTAAATATTTAATCAGTGGAGTTTCTATCAGTAATATACAATAGCAGGAACTTTATTTTGCAACACATAGTTAAGTGTCTTGAGCTGCCAATTGTTGCTAAATTGTTGATTGTTGAAATAAATTAAACTGAATTGAAAACTTCAACACAGCTGCATGCAAATATATGCAACTGAAGCAAAGCAAAAGACTAATTCACTTTCTCTTAGAGTTAAAGAAATGTTTACTGAGCATCTTTCTGAATGTCCATTTCAAGTTTGATGACCACCACGTTAAACCTTTCATGTTCTTCCCAGTGTTCTAGGTTTTGCAAATCTTCAACTACATTTCCGTGAAGAAATTTTACAAATTTGACCCTCTTAGATTTGAATCATATTAATTTACTGAATATCTTCTAATAATGGCCTGTCTCTTATTGATGCCTGTTTCTAATAAACGGCGGTTTGAAATAATGTCACGACAAACAGACGCCAGTCTACAATAGTAGCCGGGCAACCTTCGACCCAGAAGTCCCTCTGCGCTGTGTTCTTCTTTTTAAATGTTATTGGCGTTGGCAAACAACTGAATCGTGCATTACCGCCACCAAAAAGCCCCTCCGCGCTGCCATCGGTCCTCCCGCTTCTCATCACTCGGCCAGCTGTTTCCAATCAGCCGTCATCTATGACCAGCGGCATTTAAGCTGGATGCGCAGCGACCGTCAAAGTGGGATTATTACACTGAACTGGAACTGTCGGCTAGCGAACCTGCTAACTGTGATTTTCTGGTCTTTTACGTCCTCTTGAGGAGAGTCGGGCGGAGAGAAGTTTCGGGGAGCACCACTCGTGCACTGGGCTACCACAGACAAGGAGACACTCGGGAGCAAAGGAGGAGCACAATTGGGAACTGCATTATTTGTGAACTGTTGGAATACGTTTTGGAGCACTGTCTTTTCACCTCAGCCTTTCCCTCTCACTTCCACGACAATTCCAAGAAGGGAATAAAAACCGGTCTCCAATAACCGCCAGTGTCTTTTAAACGCCGGGCCGGCCGGATAATTT
>VURO01019840.1:0-18017 GCA_015108175.1 Pelvicachromis taeniatus
CACACACACACACACACACACACACACACACACACACACACACACAACATCAGATCATGAAGCCCTCTGAGGCAGACCTTTTTCAAAGAAAAACATCTTGTACATCTTGCCTCATTCACCCATTCATACGTGCACTTTTTCTATGTAACATTCACTCACATTCATACTCCAGTGGATGTAGGTCTCCCAGGTGGACAGCAACTTGGGGTTAATACCTTGCCCAAGGATATCTGGCATATAGGCTGGAGCTGTCAGAAATCTAAACCATCAACCATCCAATTAGTAGATTACCAGCTCTTCCTCCTGAGCTACAGCCACCACTGTTCTGCACCCAGTTCTTCTTGTGTGTATCTGTGAAACTGAAAACATGTGCTTCTGGCATAAGTTGGGAAAACCAACTTTGTTTTGTTCAGTGTGTGAGACAGGGTACAACCTAGACAGGTGGCCAGGCTGTCACAGGACTATTGAGTTCATTTCATTTATCACTAATAAGAAAAAGCAGTCACTGGTCTTATCAAGCTGTTAATCACTAAAATCTACTTTACAGTAACCAGAGCAGCACAGTCAACAGTCAGCCCTATTAGAAATCATCCAGAACCCTTAGATTTGCCAAAAAACTTCACATGATCCTGATCTTGTACTCACTGTGTGATAACATCTGCTATTGATCTGGTCTTACTTGTAACACAGACAAAGAGTCCGTTTTCTTACAATTAAGCACACGTATTTCCTGCTGAGGTTTTGGTTCTTACTGTCCTGGTGGCGCTAACATTTATGATTTCTGTTTTGTGTTTCCCAGATTGTTCTCTCTTCTGCTCTCTTTGTTTTTTACTTCCTGTCTTGTTCTGAAGCATCATTTCTATGCTCCCTTTGTTCTTTTCATGCCTACATTAATATCTGATTGAATTTACCTGTTCTTTTTGTTCTTTATTATTTAGTCCATATATGACTGTCACTCATTTTCTTCTGCTGACTCACATTTTAAAAAATAATTAGGTGTAATTAAGTTCATTGGCTCTTCCTGTCACAGTATGCAGTGGTGTTTAATTAACTGTGAGGCTTATTAAAGTTCCTTGTTTTTCTACCCATCTGCCAGCTCCTGTTGTCTGCACATTAGTTCCTCTCATCTGTGACAGTCGAGGCTTTTTCCTTCATGTCACTCCACATTACTTCTCCAATCTTGGTGCTGAAGTTATCAAATGATAGCAAAAAAATCCTTTACAACATGCAAATCAATCCTAATCAACAGAGCAGAAACAGTTCTTCAACGGTGTCATGACTTTACAGTAGCAATGACCTCCATTAAAGGTAAAGGATCAAACATGTTTCAAGGGTCAGGAAGAAGTAAGAGTGGGCAGCGATGGATAGCTGTAACAGTGAATGAGTGATATGAAACGGTTCAGCGTTATTTTACAGGTCATGTTTCCACAAAGACAAAAGCACAACTAATGAATGAAACGCATTTACAAACCAGGCTTCCCTGCTGTGACCTAGTTTCCTTTTATAGAACCTCCCATCAAGAACATGCACACCCCAAAACACACTCACAAAAACACTGTTGAGGCCTGTTAGAAGTCTGCTGGAGCTCATTAAGATAAGATTAGAGCGGCATCGCATAGCACAGCACGTTCTGTCATACAGCATGGCTATTATGAGTTGTCACTGTGTGTGAGTGTCTACTGTGTTCACTGTGATGGGCTCCAGATTTCATTGCCTGAATATGTGACCATATGTGTGCTTTTTGCACACATGGTTGCTTCAAATGGCAGGTATGTAACACGCAAGCACACACAAACATGCAAATACCCAACAACAAACACCTGCTGCTGTGTGGTACAGTCCAAGAGCTCAGTTTTAGTTAATGAAACTTTACTCTTTAATTAGAAGTTTTACTTAACACTACTTAGTGTGTATGCATGTCTGTAACTCTCCTTGCCCACTCACTAAGCTTGCTAGCATTAACTAATAACTTAGCACTCCTTCTTGTCCAAAAAATAGTTTAAGAAAGAAAAAGATTTAATAAACAAACATTAATGTTGAACATTAAATGAGTCTAAATCCAGTAGTGTTACAATGGCTATGTGCATCTTTTATATACAGTCTACTGTATTATGGTCACCTGTTACCAGTGAACGCTACACACATCCTATTTCTCCATTTCTAGGCTGGAATGATTAACCAGTAGCATATCACAGATTATACCAAGGTAGGGTAATAAATAGGTAGTTTCATGGTTACATATTATATGTCACAATTACTATAATGTCAAG
Organism: Pelvicachromis taeniatus; assembly: GCA_015108175.1. Lineage (NCBI taxonomy): Eukaryota > Metazoa > Chordata > Actinopteri > Cichliformes > Cichlidae > Pelvicachromis > Pelvicachromis taeniatus. The sequence continues at coordinate 2,271 of VURO01019840.1, forward strand.
TGCTTCTTTTTCTTTCAGCTGCTTCCTGTAGGGGGCACCACGGAGGTTCATCTACCTCCATCGAACCTTATTCCCATCACTCTTTTCTGTTACACTAAGCTGCTGCTAGTCCTCCTTCACTGCATTCATGAATCTTATCTGTGTTCGTCCTCTTTCCCTCCTGCCTGACAGCTCCATATTGAACAACATTCATTGTTTTGTACTATATATTGATTGACTGATTAAGCTTTATGTATATCTACTATCCCTACTCTGCACACGTCTAAAGCATCCCAGGCTCGCTTCTTTAATGTTGTCTCCAAACCACTCAACTTGTGCTCTCACTGTCTCTCATTTCTAAAATTTTACATCCTGATTACTTACAATAAAAATCTTAAGATCTTCAACTCTATATCACCTCGAGCTTAGTGTCACTAAACACATATAACACAGCAGGCCTAACTGTCATCTTGGAAATCTTTGTCAATTTTGCTGCTATCCTTCTGTCACAGACACATGTCACCGACCACTCTATAGTTCCTCTCTTCTTCACGGACAGTCACGTCCGTTGCTTTAGTTGGTTGAAGCGAGGGCTTTAAACTCCTCTACCTTGAGTACCTCTGCTCTTTGCACCTGTCCCCCTTTCATTCATACCTCCACTTTTCTAGGCTCTCTGGTCTTCCACCTGGGCCCTACTCTCACTACAGATCACAGTGTCATCTGCAAACATCATAGTCCATAGAGACTTACACCTAGCCTCATTTGTTAACCTTTCCATCACCACTGCAAACAAGAAGAGGCTCAGAGTCGCTCCCTGATATAATACTACCCCCACCTTGAATCCATCTGTCCCTCCTACCTCACATGTCATTTCTCTTTTGCTGTCCTCATGTCCTGCACCAGCCTGCACATACTTCTCTGTCACTCCTGACTTCTTCACGCAGAACCTCAGTTTATCTTAATTCAGTTTAATTTATATACCAAATCAGGTGACATCCGAGCCACAAAGACACATGGAAACTCCTTCTGAGCTTCCTTAACTATACACGTGGCTGTAGCTCAGTTGGTAGAGCAGGTCAGCTACTGATTGGAAGGTTAGTGGTCCGATCCCTGGCTCCACTAGTCTGCATGCCAAATATCCTTGGGAGGCAAGAAACTAATTGGAGTATGAATGTTAGGTAGAATGCTAAGTTTAGAATAAAGTGCTTGTATGAATGGGTGTGAATGAGGTTGGGGAGAGTAGAAAAGTGCTATATAAGAATTAGTCCAGTTAGCATTTATATGTTGTCGTCGTCATCAACATTGTCAAAGCAAACTTTAAAAGTGTGGAGCTCTTTCTCAGCATGAAGCCATACTGCTGCTCACTCATCATCACCCCTCTTCTTAACGTAGCTTCAACAACTCTTTCCCATAGCTTCATGGTATGGCTGATCAGCTTTATCCCTCTCTAGTTAATACAGAGCGATAACTACAATTTTCAAGAACAGCGCTTCTTCTTCCATCTTTAATCCTTAATTCTTGCACTCTCCTATTTCTTTCAAATTCCACCTTCTGTGTAAGTAAAATCTCATCAGTTGTACTCCTCTCTCACTTTTGTTTTTGAGTTATGAAATTGAAATGAATGAAATTAAATACATTTTTAAAAAGATATTAAAACTAACCAAAACAACCACAACAGTGCATGCTAGCATAATGGTGACATGGAGCCACTGTGAAATATTTAACAAACAAACATTTGTGACTAGGATTTAATTAGTGAGAGTTTGAAAGAGGAACTCATTCTGAAGAACGCAGCATCGTTAAAGGAACATAACGAGTCATACCGGGAGAGTTCTGTGGCGACGAGGCGGGTGAACAGCGAGGAGAGAAGCTGAGGTTGTGATGGATAGGGTGAGGGGGAACACAAGACATGATTTCCTCTTCAAATAAACTGCAAGAAACAGCAGAGAAGCAAAACTTTGATTAGTGGTGTGAAAGTAGATACTGGGTTTGAAGCTGAAGCCACCAAAGTTTTTCACCTCAACAGGATGACCAGGTCAGCATCACATGACAGCTTCTCCACTCCCTGATTTCCTTCAGTCCTGACGTAGTGGATCTTCTCCCTGAACAATCGACAGGGAAACTCATTTGTTTGTAATTTGTGAAACCTTTTGGGAGCAATCACAGCCTCCAGTCATCTTAGGGAAGTCTCTTTACAGACATCTCATCCCTCCCTGAGGTACGACCACTCTTTCTGTTCCTGCTGACACCGTCACAGCGTGATGCTCCCTCCACCATACTTGGCAGAGATCTGCCACCTCCAACATCTCAGTAACAGTCATCAGTCAGGCAGAGGGAAGCATCGTTAGAAACACCAACACTATTTCCCTGTACTGGTTATCTACTGATGATTTTAAACGTTGTCTACTTCAAAGTTATCTTTGCCTACTTGTCTTTTAATCTTATTAAAAAAAAACACCCTAACACGATTGTTAATGATATTGGCATCCGGTGGATGTTTTATGCGAGAAGGAAGAAAAAGCTTACCTCAGTGCATGGTTCCTAGTTAGGCTGGGCTGTCGCTCCTGTAACAAGTCAAATATGTTTGGCTGTCGAAGAAATGCCACTATCTTGTCATTGTAAGCTGGTGAGAGAAGCAGTCAGACATAAACACAGTAAAAGAACCGACTCATCAGAAGGTATTTATGACAATACAAACAATGTGCCTTGTGTCACTGTGATGGCCTTAAAACAAAATCTGAAATTAAGATGACAGGGCCTTACATGGAGCGCTTAGCTGCTGTGAGTCAGCATAATGCTGACTTCGTATAGCAGCTACTAAGCTGTTTCCTGGCCTGACCATCAGAGAAGCCCCTCGACTCCGGGAGACATCAGAGGCCTGAAACAAAAACAACATAAGGCACACTTTTCAGTGACAGCTGCTGTCCAAATGTAATGAAAGCTTTAGTCATGAACATGTTTTATTTATGTCCTGCTTAGACTCGACAAGGGAAGAGAGGTGCATATATATCCCACACTGAACTACAGCAGGGTGCCGTGAGAAAAAGACGTTTGCTGCAGTGGTTTGTCATCCAAGTCTCTGCTCCTGTACTCTTGACAGGAGTATCGATGCAGTTAGTATACGGACATTAAGGGTACCAAATATTTTTTCCCCAGAACTAATTACAGTTTTATATGTGAAAAAGTTTCTGTTTTTTAAGTTAAATATGCACACATGCTAATAACCATTTTGTTACACAAACAAACTGAAAATAAAGTGGGGTTCAAATTCAATGAAGTATTTTGAGGTGAATGCCCCCCAATCTCAATAATACTGCGTTAATTAATTGTGAACCTCCATCCATCCATCTTCTGCCGCTTATCCGGGGCCGGGTCACGGGGGCAGCAGTCCAAGCAGAGAAGCCCAGACCTCCCTCTCCCCAGCTCATCCGGGGGAACACCAAGGCGTTCCCAGGCCAGCCGAGAGATATAATCTCTCCAGCGTGTCCTGGGTCTGCCCCGGGGCCTCCTCCCGGTGGGACATGCCCGGAACACCTCACCCAGGAGGCGCCCAGGAGGCATCCTTATCAGATGCCCGAACCACCTTAACTGGCTCCTTTCGATGCGGAGGAGTAGCGGCTCTACTCTGAGCTCCTCCCGGATGGCCGAACTTCTCACCCTATAATTGTGAACCTTTCAACAATTAAATCAGACGTGTGAAAACGGCGCATGTTACCCTCTTTAGGAGTGTATCATGGTCCTGAGTCTTTGACCCAGTGTTTCATGTGTTTGGCCACATTTAAAGTGTCTGTTTGCCTCAGTCCTCTGCTCTGATGTACTGCTGTTCTGCCTGTTTTTCCTCATGGCTTTTGGACTGTCATTAAAGGTGAGCCTTTCATTAATTCTACCTGTAAGTCAGCATTTGGCCCTTATTCAGCCTCACATGATATATTGCACAAAGAGCAGAAACTGTCAAAATGAACATATTATACTGTAAGACTTTACAACCGGCTAAAGAGTACAGTGTTCGTTCCCTGCCAAGCACAAACGTTTTCACATCTTAGCCAACGCATGCAGCACCGTGGAAAGATATAAGATACACTGCAAAAACTTTAAAAAAGTATATTTGTCTTATTTCTAGTCAAAATATCTCATCACACTTAAAATAAGACACATTTCAGTGAAATATAGGAGCTTGTTTTTAGACAGTGAATCTTGAATCTGGAGAATTTTCACTTGTTCCATTGGCAGATTTTTCAATTATGTCAAGCAAAAATATCTTTTATTAATTTTAAAAAATCAGTCTAAAAACAAGTTCCTGTATCTCACTGAAATGTTACTCTGTAGCAGAATGTGAAATAAGACAAATATACTTGGTAAGGTTTTGACTTTTTGCAGTGCAGAATGTCAAATAGTGATATTTCACTACAAGCTCTAATAAGCAACAGTGCCTTGGCCAAAACTTAAGCACTAATCCATGGATGGAGACCCAGCTTAAAATTTGGTTTGATGTGGTCAGAGAAAACCAAAACAAGGAGCACTAATAATTCTAAGCAGTGCATTGATAAAATATAGTGGTTTCCTTAACAGACTGACTTTAAAAAGCTTTTAGGAGATGAATGAAGACTTTAGTAGGTTTAACAAATCACATAAGGTCAAGTCAGGTGTTCTGAAGATTATAGCTGATAAAACAGTCCCAGAGGTTAGATAGATTTCTAAATGACAGAAATGATTACATAAAAAAAAATTAAATAGTGAAAAAGATATAGCAAGGAGAAAACTGGAAAAGAAGGTGAATTTCCTCTTGTGCTTGGAAACATGAGGAAAATTCACTAAACGGTGGAAAAGTCCACCCACTCTGTCGTGGAGGCAGTTTGGATGGAGAAGCTTGAGTACAATAAAAATAAAAAAACAAACAAACTTCAGAACACAAAGTTACACGATGGTGTTGGACGTCATGTTGTGGAATAAACTGTAGCAATTCTTCTTTAAGTTAAATACACATGGAAAAATAATGACCCCTTTTTCTTTTGAGACTCTATATTTTGGTTTGAGACCAGATTCATTCAGTGACGGCAAGTAAGTGAGATCCCACAAGAAAATGGTGGTTAAGAGTTTTCTTCAGCTGAGGAATGGATTAACATCATTCCTACCATTTATGTGGTGGAGAAGCTGACATTTATTTTAAGATGGGAAACGGACAAGTTTAGAAACTGTTGGGAATGCTGGATTGACTGTATCATCACTGAGAGCAAGTTTAAAGTACGCCAATAATCATCTGTGATATTTCCCCTCCTTAACTCGTAAGCTGCTCAAGTTCCTGTTCACATTACTTTATTAACTTTAATTTCCATACTGTTGTACCATTATGTACATTTCTAGGTCCTAATAAAATTTTAATTAAAAAAATTGTCCAGCCTTACTTCACTTTCTCTATTTATTATACGAAGCACTGAATGTGCAGAGAGAAGCCCTCTCTAAACTCAGAAGTGTCTCAGCGACTTTAGAAGGCTGTTACGTTTACAAGCTTCTCACACACCAAGTGTGAAGAGTTGTTTTTCAAGAAGACAACTGCATGTGATTTAAAAATAACTTGTAACTTTCCAAGTATTTCTAAACCGACAGATGCAGATGGGTTAGAGTACCTCCCCGGCGCTGTAGCTGCGTAGTCTCTGCAGGTGCTGTTTGTGGGCGAGGTGGCCAGGCAGCCGGCCATTCTGCAGAGGTATCCGAGGGTCAATGAAGGTCGTGGCTCGGCTGTTGTGATCTACAAAGAAAGACTAAGAGACACAAAAAGAAAAGCACTGAAGAAACATGTTAGAATGACTCATATAAAGAAATTCAACTGAACTGAATAAATGATTCAGTTCAGTTCAGTTCAGTCCAAAACACAGAAAACACATTCATATTCTTTTCCTGAACTCTGCTTATTTAGTGTCACTAATCTCAAAATACGTTTCACAGCAGTAGTAGTAGTAGCAGTGGTAATAACGCAAGTGGTAATGCATTTTCATACAGTAGCAGACGTTTGCTTGCTAAAGAACATTTTGTTAAGCATTTAAAATTAGAGGTTCCAACTGTGGATGGCAGCACTAGCATAAAATAAATAAATAAAACTTGATAATTTGCATTAAATACACAAAGGTTATCTGGAGAGAACTGAGCTGGTTCAGCGCAGTCACATAAGGGAAAAGCAGAATTATTGCAACGTGTGCAATGGACTCAAAGAAGAGGACCGTGTCGACGATCATTCAGTCAGTTGCTACTTTGGCGTGTCAGTGATGTCAGACAGATAAGTCTGCTACTATCTTGAATTTAAATGGGGTCATGCTGGTAATTATATGCAATCTGAAAACTGCAAACCTGTTTCTGTCTAAATACAGAAATTCTCATTAGCCCTTACATACTGTTGCATATTTCATGCCCTAACAGTGCGGTCCAGGACAACTCTGACCAGGGTTTCCTCAAAATAAGTATTTTATCAAATTTTTGACTATTTAACCATTTAGAAACTGTACATTTGTTATTGGGCATTAATAAATGGATCAATAAGCCTATAATGTTTTAGAAGAAAATCAGTTATTATCATACAAACAGCCTAATGTGTTCTGAAAGTGAAAAGAGCACTGTTGGGATTCATTATATAACCATGTAACCATTACAGCTGTGAAATGTCATCCTCGGTGCTGCATCATAAAAAATCCACATAGCTACACTGTGGTGGAAACAGACAGTACTTATGGAGGTCATTCCCAGCTCCCATGACATATCGCTTCACTAACATTTCTAAGTGTAAGGGCTTGCTGACTATCAGGTACTGACATTTGCTGAAATGGCATTTATGTGTGCGAGTTGTCCTACCTTGCCCTGGGGGTCTGTTTTGATTTCCCAACCCCTTGGCAGCTCCAGCTGACTATCTGCAAACTTGTTGAGGAAGACCACAAGGTCCCTGTTATGTTGGTAGCGCTCAAAGTTTCTGGCATCACGGCGAACCTTCAGGATCATGTGCTTTACACAGCTGCTGCTGGTGAACATCCGGTATGCTGCCTACGGTCACAAAATACAGTCACAAAAAAGTGTCACGTGTGGGACTCCTAATAAACCCATTATATTATGTAATACTACAGTATTTCACCTGGGATAATAACAGTATTATGATATACTGCAGGAAATATGTGATACAGCAAGATGTCCGTATCACTGAAAAAGCCCAAAAAAGGGAAAAAGCAAGGTTCTCCTGGTTCAAACCTGTATATAAACATTATAATATGTGTGTGTATGTATTTTTGTGTAGGTGTTTTACACTCACATAGTTGCTGTGCAACACAGTAAAAAATTCTGGGTGTGTGATGAACTTGACAGCAGGAGACTGGAGGAGATGGCTTATCTTCTGTTGATTGACAGGGGAGGTGGGGGCTGCAAACAGGCAATAGGCCATTTAGGAAGCTTGTTTGGCAAACAAAAAGGCTGAAGAGTCAGCTGTTACCAACCAAGAACATGTATTTCATTGTTACAAGTCATTTAAATGTAGCCATAGTTTTCTTTTTCCTGCTAACAAACAATGAAATTATAATAAATGTTTACTATTTATAACTGTTTAGTAATTCAATCCATGCCATGCAACTGGTAAAGCTTTGTTTTTTACAGCTATTATTTAAGACAATAATCAGTGAATTTCAGAATCCAAACTATACAGAAGTGAATTATAAACCATGTCAATGTTCATGTAAATTAGAGGGTTTACACTGTCAGTGTGTCAGATGGAGGTGGAAGCCAAGCTGAACAGGTTACAGTAGTATGAGGAAACTGTTTGTCATGACTGCAGATAAAAATACCTCTTCTCACTGTAAATGAGTATTTTCAAACTGTTGCTAACACAACATTATTTTAAAGCATTTAAAGCATTGCTTTAGAAAACAGAACCTGAAGTAACACTTGTAACACAGGCAGATCTTCACAATCACACAACCAAATCCAGCACACATCAGGACACTTGGCTTTGATCTGTACTGAAGCTGGCATGAAAAGGCAGAGGTGGTGTGAGTGTAAAGTATGAGGGCTCAGTGCTGTACCTGTCGGAGTGGAGTCAGGATCAGTTTCAGTACTGCTGCTCCGTTCAGTCCTCTGACTCCCTCCACTCTCTTCTGTGGCCATGGTCCTCTGTATGTTCTGGTACCTGCATAATAAACGAGAGCCAGGAATCTGAGAACCTTTCAAAAGTATACATTTCTGTCTCATGTCACATCATATTTACTACTTCCTGTTTTGAATCCCTTATCCAGACACCAGATGTCACCCTGACTCCACATTAGTTTATCTTCCTGTACGGGCTCAGACTATTGACTGCTACCTCACCTTTCCGTTCAAACTGGAGGTTTGGCTGCAATTTGTATTTTACATGGACAGTTTCACTTACACTATATTTCCACTTCATATTTGTACATTACTATATCTTTATTACAAATAATTTAGACATATCTGACTGATTTAGTTACGAAATAAAGATCTGACACAGAAAAACACATTTACTTCGGTCAAAATTTGTTTATGAAAGATGACATGGATAAAGACTAAAAATCCAATTGATTAAGAAATGTATGTATTATGGTCAATTTAATCTAATTACTATACTATTAAGTACATTTCCTTCAGAAGATACAAAGTCTCTCTTCTCTTCCACACTTCATTCATAATCCATCTATGTTTTATGGAAGTAAAGCAAACATAGTTATTGGCAGGAGGAGGAGGAAGATTGACTGATTTTGCTGCCTCTGCTGGACAACAATAGCAAACTGACCATAGTGTTGCGCAATTATAACCTGCAGCCCAGATTCACTGACTTCAGCGCCAGCCACAAACAGCTGATGACTCAACTGAGCCGCTTCTCTCCTTTTCTCTTCATACACTAACTGTGCATCTGCAAGCCTCTTTGCAACCCACCTGGACTCCAGATCCTCCATCCATGCTAACTTAATAAATAAGACGCACACTGTCATTAATGCCATTTCTGTTCCATGAGTTTTTCTTACTGCTTACATGCTTAGCAGGTGGAGGTACCAGAGCAATACCACCAAATATAAATCAGTGCAGTTAAGACATTTCTCATATTTTGACTGGTCTTGAAAGACCTGCTGCAGTCTTACACTTAAGTTCTTTTTCTCTGTGTGTTTCTATTCTGACCTTCTGTTTAGCTGCTCCATCTGATGTGTGGACCCTGAGCGAGGTATGCCATGGTTACATTTGGTAGCGTTGCTCGGCCTCTGCCAGGTTGTGGTCCGGTTGACATGGTCCACGTAGAAAACTCTGCCATGGCTGTCAATCCGAGCTTCCCAGTCTGTGGTCACAGAAGGGGCAGATTATTACATAAAGTTAATGGCGACAGTGCAGCTCTAACGGAGTGTCCGCACATGAAGCAATTCACAGTGACATGGTGACCAGGCACCATAGAAAGCCAATGACATTCTGCGACTTCAAGCAACGACAGGCAAAATAACTGGCAATGCAAAGAGGGCAGATCTCGAGCTGAATTTCAACACAACCGATTAAAGTGACTGCCAGAGAGAGCAAAGTATACTGTTGATTGACATATGATATGGTGATAAATATGTCAAAGTGTTACCTAGGCAACCAGATTGGAAACGTCTTCTAGAGACAAAAAAAACAAAGGAGTCACAGAACATACTTGTAACAGAAATCCACCTGCCGTGTTTACTTATCTTTGCAGGTTTGGTTTAATAAACTACAGCTACAGTTTAAAATTTACATGCATTTTAAATGGGCTTTTAATAATTAGTGTGCCCTGTTCTCTTTTCAAAGCTGAATAAGTATACAAAGCACATTCTTAAGAATTTGTTACACAAATATACATTTATTTTCAATATTTTGAGATAAACACTGGGTCAAAATGAAGGTTCCAGAATGGCATTATCAAAGCCAAGGTCATAAAACGTAATCATTTGTTAGCAACAAATACCATGTTAGTGACCATAATTGACAACAGCTGGTACCTTCTACACTACAACAGCTAAAAGGTGTGTTTGAGGGCACCCATAGCACTGACAAGCACACAGTAAAATAAAACACACCAGAAACTGTGCAGTTCTGAGATTGAGTGCTGGAGATTTAAACAAGCCAGCAGATTCCAAAATCATCCGAGCTAACAGGTATACAAGTTTATGGGAGGTGCAACAACTTCGAAGAACCATACTGTCGCACACAATGTGAGGTTGGTTCAAATAGTCAGAAAAAACCAAGAAACCACAATGACACAGGAACGGAAGCTGCCTGAACAATCACTGTCATGTAGACAAAGTTTTACATCATCATTGACGGAGAACATTCTGCCTACATCCAAACACACCACATTAACAATTTGAATAAAAGCTCCAGCTGACCACATAGACAAAGGCAAATCCTTCTGGAAGAAATTTTAAATCTCTGATGACACAAATGTTGAGTGGTTTATCCATAGATGCCAGAGGTTTGTTTGGAAGAGTAAGGGTAAGGCTTCCAAGCCTAAGAAAACTGTATCAGCTGCTACCATAAACACAAAATGAATCAAACAAAAAAACAATTCAAAGAAATAAATCAGACACTGTTACTGCCTTGATGAGTACAGTGGAACCCCGGGTTACAAGCAGCTCTGTATACGAGTATTTCGGTTTACGAGCCGCGATCAGAGCAAAATTTCTCCCCGGTGTACGAGGCCTGCCTATTTTACGAGCCGAGCTCCGATACGTCACCGCTGTAATAATGTGAATTATTGTTTATATGATGATTTGTTCCACAGTGGATTGTGTTGCTGCACAGATGTTTTAGAGTGTGACACGAGTAAGTTGGTGTTGGGCCGGATCGTTAGGCTGCATGCTGTTGATATACATGGCAGAAAGTTAACCTGAGTCATCTGACTTATTAATAAACCTTCCTACCCCATAGGGTAGGAAATAGATATTCTGGAGTCTGTCGTGAATGAGACCAGAATATAACAACCGCTAGTTTCCGCTTTGCCTTTCTTAACAGGAAACTTCTACCCAGAGCTGTTTCAAAGGCTTATCCCTTTATGATGACACCTGCTTGGCTCACGTCCGTACATACGTACAGTTAAGAAAGTGCAATTTCTGATTTTTTTTATGTGACGGTGCCGAAAATGCAGCCAAAAAGGCAAAAACATACTATTATTGTAAAATGTATCATACGTTCCTATATAATGTTAAGTGTACGTAGGCTGTTTGAAGTTTAAGAAAGTGTTGTTTTAGTTTTACCGCATGTGTACCGTACGTATCGTGCTTCCTCCCTCCCTCCCTCCTTCCTCAGCCGCTCTCCATTAACTGCAATCGTCTGCCGCCAAGGTAAGGTTATATTTGCTCATGTTGGTTTATCTTTTATTTAACTATATTTACTAATGCAGTATTTTGATGTTTTTTTCTTATTTAAAAATGTTTTTTTCCCATTATTTGTGATATTTTGGGGACTTTTTGGGAAGGCTGGAATGGATTAATCTCATTTCCATTATTTTAAATGGGGCAAATCCGTTCGGGTTACGTGCAGATCGGGTTCCGAGCTCGGTTCTGGAATGGATTAAACTCGTAACCCGGGGTTCCACTGTATTGGTAAACATTTGACTTCAACTGTATAAAAATCTAAAATATATCTTTTTTCTTATTGTGACTCAATAATTTTGAGAGCAAGTGGTGTATTTACGTAACTCTGATGTAGTTACACAGCTATATCTGACTGGATAACTAATCCCTACACATGTGATGCCGACCTGAGAGACTATGATGCTGAGGTCCTTTCTGACATGACAAATGACAGATGATGAGAGCAAATTTCTTCAGTTTGTTAAATATAAATATAATATAATATAAATATTAACTGCTATTTCTCCACAGTTCTTACCAAATCCAAAGCAAACTTTATTAAGCACTCTATTAAGTATTTCTAGGACTATTAGAATCTACTACTAGGACTACCTGACTTCTAGGCCATATTACTTGAAAGATGAATCCATTAAAAGCAAACACGTGCAGAGAAGAGATTCAGTTCTAAATGTAAGGCTAAGCAGCAAACACCAGCTATTAGAATCAACCTGTCAATCAAATCTGCCATACCCCAAAGTCTTAACCACATTCATCTGAATGAGTTAGAAAAACACAGCTGTTATGAAGAGGAAAATTAGAATATAGATTTTTGTATTTTGCAAAAACCATGTTTATTTTTAAAGTGGGCCTTTTAACATGGGAGCTTATGTGAACTCACTTGCTTTTGAAGCCAGCCTTAAGTGGCAATTAGAGGAATGGCACCTTTGGGCAGTTCTGAGTTTCTGTCAGACTGAGCCTGAGTGGAGGACCCAAATGCAGACACAACAGATCAGAATTCGAACGTGAACAAAAAGCGAGCCTTCATTGGGCTGAAAACACAAGAAACAAAAATACAAGACGAGATACCCGCGGAGCGAAACTAAACTAAACATGAACTAAATACCGACAAAGCAGTGACGAGACTGTGAGACTGTGAAACAACTAACAACGCTTTGACAACTATGAGGCTATGACGATAACTATGAAACTAGACGTGTTATGATGAGAGGTACCAAAACTAGGTGAGAAGAACAAAGACTGCAACACAACACACAGACTAAATACAACATGAAACCACACAGACAGGAAATACATGACACAGAAGACCAGGAGAGACTTTCACCAGGGGGCATGACTTTCATAACTAAGGAGACATGAAAGGACCTAAACTAGACTGCAACCCAAGGTAATTAATAATTCTAAGACTTAACTTTATCTCATAAATAATACAAAATACAAAATAACTCAACTAAGCACTTAACTTTAAGAATAGCATACGAATTAAACACAATATAAACATAAGAAAACAATACAAAATAACACAATGCTGGGTCAAAGACCCAGCCCCTGACAGCTTTACTTCATTTTTCTGCCCTGGTGGTTACTGCTTGTTGTTAAATGTAGCTATAGTCAGCAGTATCAGAGTCTTGTGGTGCCACAACCAAGATTCGTTTATCCCCCTTAATACTAATCCAACAATGTGAATGTGTTGGATTAGTACTGCTGCAGCTTTACTCAGCTCTGTCTAACTGATTTGAGACTAGGAGGAAGATGAAGACTGCTCCCAAAGGACCAAAAAACTGTGCTGTTTTTCATGACTGCTTGCCTGCCCACACTCACAAACACTCTTGAGCAGCCTTTATTAGCACTCCTGACTGTGTTTAGGGAGTTAGTATCTCTAATCTAGTTTAACAGTCCTGTTCTATTCTGGGCTCTAGGTGGTCTGGATCAGATTGTAGTGATCTAATAATGTCACTCACCTGTTCTCTTCAAAAGAAAAGATTGAAAAATGTATTATAAAACACAGTACTGTATGTGTTGTAACACCACTACATCCAGCCTATCTGTAGAAAGCTTCTTGACTCCTCATACTATTACTATTGAGTCTAGAGTATGGCATTTATAAATTACAAAATCTTTTTACCTCACTGTCATGTCAGATTGTCAAAGACAAACAGTTCTGTGAGCTCAGTGTAAATTTTTACAATGAGCTCAAAATTTTTAGTGTGCACAGATGAGCAGGACTTTATGACAACTGATTAGAAGGCATCGGTTGTCCAAAACCAACACATGCAAAGAAAAGATTCTACAGCACAGGACATTTCTACATGTCTGGCAAGGACAGTGTTACTGATATAATAATGAATAAAAAAAAAAAAACAATCACAAAACCAGTGACGCAAATTTGGTATTATTATAGTCCTTAGGAAAACATTTCCAAACAATCTCTATTACTACTTACTCCTCACATCTTTATGTAGGCGTTTTTTCATCCTACATGATATAAAGTTCACTACACATTCACATCCGGCTTTTCTCTGGCTTGCAGAGATATTTATCAGACCAAGTAGAATGGATGGATGGATGAAACAAAAATGTTTTTGTGACGCTGTAAACACAAAAACATTACATTTGGAAAAAACTCAGCAGCAGTGTCTCTTTTAAAAAATACAGTACTTTTACAGTACTGTGTGAGAAAAGTGGGTTAACAACGTGCATGTAGGGGAAACAGTGGTTGGGAACTCTCAGTGATGATGTAATGGCTCAGTTGAATTCAGGCTTTCTGACAGCTTATCTTCTTGTTCTGAATCAGTATAGACCAGCGAGCCATCCAACCATCCTACTCAGAGCAAATCTCCAACCATGTACCATGGAGCAGACACCAGCATGAAGCTGTATGTTTAAAGCCCGATGAGTACGCAAGGAGAGATGGGACAATGATAAGAAACACAGAAAAGAAGGAATGTATTTGGAAAGCAAATAAATGCGGCGGCATGCACACACAGAACAAACACTCACAGCACACCAATGTGTTAGCATGAGACTCCAGAGTAAGACTGGGAGCTGTTGGTTCTTACTTGGAGGTAAGGCTTGGTCAGTGGCAGCAGGAAAATGGTTTAGGTCATGGCTGGGTCGCAGGACTGGAAGATGGCCAACAGGAGGGGAGAAGCCTGAGCCTACAGGACATTAGAGAAACAGCATGGGGTGAATTACCATAGGGCCAAGGATATTCTGTACCAACTATAAGACCAGCAATAAACTGGACTTCGCACACACAGGAATCCCCATGTTTTCTTAGTTCACCATGTGAAGGTGGTATTGTTGAAATTCTGTTTGGCACTGAGTGTTTTATATAGTAGAGCTCATAGAGGTAATGACATGTAATGTTAGCATATATTTGGCTAATGGTAACAGTTTATCATATCAATAAGGTTAAAGAGAAATCAAGTGACTTTAGTCCACTTGGGGAAAGTGAGAGCTGAAATATTTCTGTTGTTTAAATAACGTGGTAATCTGTCCGTTTAGTAATGAAAGAATAAAACAAATTCTTTGTGTTTTTTTAAGGAGAAAATTTCCTGTTGTTAAATTTGAGAACCTGATACTTCTCTTTATCATGCCAATTTTACATTAGCTTCATATACAACTGGGGTCATAAAAGTACTTTCACTGATGAGCATGAATGCCATGCTAATTTTGGATTTTAATGATTTCTTTAAATTGGAAGGTGGAATGATTGTACAGCATAGGTCTTTAACAACTCAAGAATATAAATAAATAAATCCGTACACCCCCACTAATATTTGTTTAAATGGCCCTTTGCAAGTTGCATCTCAAAACAAGCTTCTAGCATGACTCTTCTTCTTCTTCTTGGCAGAATTGGTACTGTTTATTTAAATTGGTTTGTTGCCTGGCATGAACTGAGCACAAATTTTCAAATGCTCTGAGTATTGGCCGGTAAATGCTGTCAAATAAATCCTTTTGCTGGCAAATAGAGAAATTGCCAACTGGAGTCTGCCATGATCACTAAGGAGATAGGTGTTGGCCTTGTCTAGTTTAACGGCATTTTAGAACCTTCAGCCGCACTTATTAAAAGACTTGAGTGTATGTATATATTTGAGCCATTGTGTTAACCATTGGTCTTGTGAGACCTGAAGAAAATCCTAAATAAATGTAAACTTGTATGCCCAATTTTTGTTTTTGAAAGCCATTAAAGGTGTATGCTGTACAGTAATTACACCCTAGAAAAAGTTCTATGTTACCATGACATTCATGATGCGCTTATGTCAACTTCTGCGATTATAGTACAAATAATTTATATTTATATTAAAATTGGTAGACAAGAGTATTTAAAAATGTTTCCATACCCTGCAGACACAAACAAATCATGCCCATCTGCCAACAGCAACCACAGTTGCAAGAATGAAACTTG
>VURO01019847.1:0-21791 GCA_015108175.1 Pelvicachromis taeniatus
ACACACAGACGTTTCACACGAGTCTTTCTGTTTTCACGTAACTGGATTTTTAGCTCTGACCAGCAAATGAAGTGGGATTATTCTCACACACACACACACACACACACACACACACACACACACACACACACACACACACACAGCCTCTGGTCCCAGACTCCAATCTCATCTTCACCAATCCTCTCCCCTCTCTGTTCCTGCCTCTCCCTCTCTCTCTGGCACGGTCTCTTTCTCCTCGCCTCCTCCTTTTCCTGCCTCGCTCCCCATTCTCTGTTGCCACGGCAGCAGTGTGAAGAGGAGCAATGGAGGGAGGAGGAGGGGCAGGAGGGGAGGGGTGCACTGAAGTGGGACTTGGAGGTGGTGGAGGGCAGAGAGCATCATCTCAGTCATGCTGATGAGACGAGAGACTCTGGTGTTAGTCTGCTGTCCTTCAGTTTGGTGTCCATAAAGGTTTGTGGGGGGGGGGGGGGCACATACAGTTTTTCTCTCTCACACACACACACACACACACACACACACACACACACACACACACACACACACACACACACGTTGGGAACACCTCCAGGTGACTTTGTGTCTGTAGCTTCAGGTAGAAGCAGCTTTGTACAAACACTGATGTCCTCACACACACGCTGCAGTTTCCTGTCTCTCTGTGAGCGCCGTGAGAGACGGGCGAGCGAGGGGCGAGCGACGGGCGAGCTGCCTGGCTGTCTCATTTCTACTTGAATAAAACTGAAGAGTGATGAAGAGGAGACAGCCATGCTGCACAGCAGAGACAGACGACGCTCTCCGTTCATGCTGCCCCCCCACCCCGCATCAGGACACCTGCTGATGGGGAACGGGCTGCTTCTCCTCTCCTGCAGGAGTTCACCCTGAAGCCTGGTTCAGCTGACCACAGGCACCTTCATCCAGGTGCTTCAGTCCTCACATGTGGACCACCTCAGGGGGCGGAGCCTCCACGAGCCTGCAGCAGCCACGCGTCGCACCTCCAACCTGCTGCTCCTCCTCCCAAGCAGCTCCTGCAGCGTTCTGCCGTGAGCTCGGGACACATGAAGAAGAACGTAAAGAACACCCACTCAAGGGAAACGTGCGGGGTCTCTGTGACGTGACCCGGCTGTGAGCGCGCAGGGCGGAGCTTCTGCTGACGACGACGTGTTTGAGGACGTGCCCAGGCGCTGCTCTGACGGAGTTCAGACGGAGGACAGGAGCCGCCTGAGGAGCCGAGCTCCATCAGAGGGGCGTGGCTTCATGCTTCACACGGCGTTGAAGCCGCTCGCCGCTCACTGAGATTAGTCAGGAAGGTTGTTGCGTCCCTGTGATCCCGAGCTCGTCTGAAATAATTACATGCTGGGAACACGGGCGCTGCCAGTCAGATCTCCTCAGCACCTCCTCCCGTGAAAGCGCCGCAGCTTCCCTCCTCTGACGGCGGCGTCCTGACGAGTGTTTACAGGCAGTCATTATCCTGACTTCTGTTTAAACGGCGGCGGCCCTCGGAGCTGTCTTATGCCCCCCCTTCTCGTCTCCAGCTGTCATCTCAAGCCTCTCATCCAGCACAGATGCGCCGCTGCCTGTCAGCGTAGCTCCTTCCTGTTACTTCTTCAGTGTCGCTGTTTTGTTTTGCGCTGAAGTAAAAATGTTTCATGATGTGAATAAAGTCAGAGTGAGTCTAAAAAGGAGGAACTGCGGAGCAAAGCGTTCGGCGTCTGTTAGACTCAATCTGACTGTCCTGTGTGTTGTGAAGTGGCTGCACGCCACTGTGAGGCACGAATGCATTAAGAGCTGGAAACAGAGTGCGTTAGTGTTCAGACTGCGGGGGGGGGGGCGTCTCTCAAGGACTTTTTAAATAATTGTGTCTGTGCTTCCAGGAACACTTGGTTGCTGCACTGCCACCTTTGTCCACTGGGGGAAATGTTCCCGAAGACCGAACTGAAGCAGAGACGGTCGTGGACACGCTGGAGGAGACGGGCTACAACAGGACTCCCCCGCTGCACCGAGAACACCTCGGGGGGGCCCCGTGACTCGACCAGCCGGACTTACGTCAGGTGAGGTTTACTCAGGCGTGGTTTTGGTCTCGCCGCTGGAACCGCTGGCACACACCTGGTGTGTGATAGTGGGTGGGCTGCACACACACGAGGATGCTGCCATCTCAGGATGTGTGAGGCGCTCCTCAGATAAGAGTCAACGCGTTTGTCACGTGTGCAGAAGAAACAGCATTTCTCTGTGCCATCAAACGCTTCCTCTGCTGTCCAGAGTCTGATGGGGGGGGTTGAGTCGGGGTGTTCGGGTCACACTTATGAACCTTCGTCTCGAGTGTGAACAGTCGTGTTGGGGGCGTGGGGTCTTTGAGGGTGGAGGCAGAGAGGGCAGCAGAGTCCTGATGATCTTCTCCACGGGTGTTAGTGGAGCGAGCAAACACGTCTGCCTCGGGGGGCGCCATGATGGGTAATAATGATAACGAGGTACTGAGGCGAGCGCTCACAGTTCAAACACACCGTTCCTTTTTCTCAAAAGCCTTTGATGCACCAGCCTCTCCCCGCTTCACGCGTGGACGCAGCGCTCTGGCGTGGATTGGTCCCGGTCTTCGCCCTCGGCGCATAGACGCCGCGCTCTGGCGTGGATTGGTCCCGGTCTTCGCCCTCGGCGCGTGGACGCTGCACTCTGGCCCCGGTCTTCGCCCTCGGCGCGTGGACGCTGCACTCTGGTCCCGGTCTTCGCCCTCGGCGCGTGGACGCCGCGCTCTGGCGTGGATTGGTCCCGGTCTTCGCCCTCGGCACGTGGACGCCGCGCTCTTGCGTGCTCTGGCCCCGGTCTTCGCCCTCGGCGCGTGGACGCCGCGCTCTGGCCCCGGTCTTCGCCCATGCCCAGCACCCATGTGACAGCAGGAGCCGGTGAGTTGTGACGTGTTGCTGTGCTCAGCGCTTCTATCCTTGGGCCCGTCTCAGTAAAAGCTAGAATCAAAATATCTCCACCCCCCAGCAGTGACCTGCCATTGGCCGCCCTCCCGTTTATCCTCCTCTCTGCTGTTTAACGTCGGCTGGCCTCTGGCTGGACGCCGGCGTGCGGCGTTCCAAGAAGCACTCCATTCCAGCACTCACCCTGGTCCAAGGCGCACATTTAATTATGGCTCTGATTCATGGCCTCTTTGTTATTACTGTCAGCTCCGCCTCCCACCTCCACGCCGCACAGCCTTTCCTCCTCGTCGCCTCTTCCCTGCACCAGCCTCAGGTGCAGCTGCCTGAACAACCCACCGCGGCTGGTTTTGACCAAACGTTCATGTCCTTTTAGTTTTCCCACAGCAGCTGACACCCCCACACACAGTGACGCTAACCCAGGTGCAGGTAACAGGCGCACATACTACCCACACAAAACAACACAGGAGAGCGTCATGGGCAACAGTCACATTAGTAGGGTCAGTGGTGCGTCCTCCACGCCTCTATGGGCCTATATGCAGACATGTTCACGTTCTTCCATAATCACATTTCTGATGATTGTTCAAAGACTCATCACGGCGGAGCCGATGCCCTCACAGGGTCGATGTCCTTTAAAACTTTGGACGGCAGGAACCACGACAGCGTCGTTCCAAAGAGAGCGCACATGCTTATAGGACCAGGCTCTTTAGGCGGCCGCTGATGTCATCAGGACCCTGGCTCTTGCTCACATTAACTGTATGAAAGGCCTTTTGGTTCAACGATAAAGTGCCGAGTGTGTTTCAGTCTCGATCAAAGCAGAACTAAAACAGCAGAAAACATTTCAAAGCAAAAGACGACCCGAGTGCTGCTCTGGGGACGGGTTCATACAAGTACCTCACAGTATAAAGTACACAATGGTCAGGTCCAACCGCACGGACAGCACCCACAGACAAGCTGTGACAGAGCGCTGTGGTTGTCACAGTTACAGGGGTGTGGTTTCTTTGAAGCAAAGCATAAAGACTGACAGCTGCTCTGTGGCAGTACTGCAGTCCTGTTCCTGAACATTTGCTCTGTGCTGTCCTCTGACATTTGTGCAATGATTTAATTGGTGAATGATGTCACATGACATCATGGCCTGAGCTGGGCCTTTGAAACCAGACCTGGATGGCAGAGGTCGTCACCTCTCAGGGTTAGACCGCACTTCTCTTTCTGTGTTTTCACTAAACACGTCATCACGAAAAAAGGTGTGTAACACATTTACACACCATGTTACAGCAGAATGTGTGTGCATGCGAGTGATGAGGGCTCTCAGCACAGACGGCGCACGAGCCCGTCCACGGCTGCACGCTGTGTGACTCAGAGTGACGAATACAGCCTCCTATTATCGACCACATGTAACATGTCATGTTGTAACAGCCACACGTTACACTTCGAGTATCACAAACGCACCACGTGATTATAGCATCTATGTATGTATCTACTTCATGGAGCCAGTGAGCGACAGGCGTACATCCATGCTGAGTCGCACGCACTCGTTAAAAAGAGCGCTGTCACAGGTGTGTGTGCAGCCTCACTGCTACCACAGGAATGACCAGGTGCTGCTAATCAAACGCATCGACTGACTAATTATCGGGTTTGAGCAGCTCTATAATAGTCTTATGGAAAGGTCTGCAGGTGAAAGCCTCTTCTCTCTGAAAGAACAATTTAAATTATTTATATAACTGATTATAATCTCATTTTATTTTTATTCTATTTACAGATAATTACAACAAGGTACGGTTACAATGCAGCCTCTCAGCCTCCTGGTAGACACACCTCTGGTATCAAGTCTTTGTTCTCAAGTTATCACATTGACGAGCGTGGGTGTGCACGCCGCCTGCCTGCCTCCGTTGCATTTACGGAGGTTGGGTGTTTATCTCTGAGTGTGTGTCTACGTGGGGGGTGTCTGGATGAATTAAAGGGTAAAAACCAGCATTAGTAACAAAGTTGGAAACTTACGGTCGTTTTATGATCGGCCATTTCCACCTTACAAAGCCGGCAAAGACTGAATCACTTCCTGTTCGGTTCAAATATCCCCATACTGTAGAACTGCGTGTTCGGGGGGCGTGGTTTAAGTCCACATGTTACCGCTACTCGCTGCCGCCATGTGCTTTTTTGAAAGTATCAACGCAAATTTTTGACATCGCCGTATTTTACGCGTCGATGTAATCGATTACCTCGCCGCGTTGCCCCAGCCCTACATATATGCTGTTTATGTCATTTTGTCCTTTTATGTGTTTTACTTCAGTTTTCATGATTGAGCCTGACTCTGTGTTTAAGCTTAAACAACAGAAGAGCCAATGAGAAGTGACCGGTGCTTCTCACAGATCCTGGATCAGCTCAGATTACACATCAGGACCGTCATGTGCCAGCTACCATACCATTGGCCTGCTTCAGACGCACTGGTTCGTTTGTGCAGCTCTTTCCTGATGATTGCTGATTGGTCCAGCAGCTCGAGGTCTCCGTGCACGCACCACCTGGAGCAGACCTGGTTTCCTGATCTGGGTCCTGCCACAGAGGCAGCTCAGGTCTGTAGCTCAGCGGCGCCGGCGCCCAGCAGCCAGCTTACGCCACGTTCCTTAGTGTTTCTTCTTGCTGCTTTTCTCATAAAGCAGCAGCCTCAGAGAGTGCCGAGCCCCGGGGATGAACACATTTGGAGGGAGGGGACTCCATCGCTCTCATTGATTCCTCCTTTGATTTGTTTCTGTACGTTATTACCTCCACCCGCGCTCTCTTCCCCTGCAGTTTTCATCTCTTCCCAACGTGATTGAATACCGATAAACTCATGGATTTATGTCGCTGCGTGCTCTGCTCAGAGCACAGTTTCAACATTTGTGCTGATTTCTCACAGATACAGTCACGCATCAATTTCTTTCCCACACGTTAAAGATTAAGTTTCGGTATCGGCGCGGGGCTGATGGATGGCTGCACGTTTACCGTCTGAGACCACGGCCTGCGTCCTTCGCCTTCGTCTCCGAGCACGTTTAATTTCGCTGTATTCCAGTTTTGCTCGCCGCGGGGCGAGTTTCTAAAGTCGCGGAGCAGAGTCGCAGCTCGGCGTCTCGCTTTTTAAAGCCAGTAAATGTGCCGACACTGGCTGTGACCTGTGTGTGTGTGCACTTCACACTCTGAATATGACGCGTGCTAACACGACTGCATCGCACAACAGGACCAAAGCTTCAGACCGCGCCTGTGTCATGACATGTACCACCGTTTAAAGGCCCGCTGCAATAACAAACACGCCTGAGTGAGTCTCTGCAGCTCATTAACTGGACACTTTTGGCCCAGCGCATCAGAACAAACACGCCTGGTACTCGTGCATTTCAGCGAAGCACGATGATCGACCCAGGAACCGCGCGCAGCCAAACGCCGCGCTGTTTCTGACTTACCGCGACCATGGTAACGGTCCACTTTGTGTGTGTGTGTGTGAGTGACTCGTCTGCACACCTGAGACTGATAGTAATGAAGCTTCTGTACGCCACGCTCTCATCATACCCAATAAACTGGCTCAAGTGAATTCTCGTCCTCAGTTGCCCTCACGCCACCGGACGCCGCCAGACGCACGCGTGCCTTTGGTCTCCCGTTACACCGGGAGGAACCGTGAAGAGCAGAACGTTTCCCGGGCCTTCATGCAGTTCTCCCTCTGTCCTGAACAAGCTGTCAGCTGTCTTGTGATTGGCTGCCGCTCAAATACAAAGGGCCTGACCACCAGTGGGTGGGGCTTCTGGGGCTGAGATGACCACATGAAGGCTTTCCGCTCTGCACGGCGTCAGACAGGCCCAAGAGGATGTTCAGGTTCAGGCCGAAAAGCCTCAACAAAGAAAAGACTCCAGACAGTGGAGTTTCCACAGACTCGGCGTTTTCTCCAACCAAACAACCAGCCAGAGACCCGGACCTCTGACCTCTGACCCCCAACGCCCCATCCCCAACCTCGCCACACCGAGTGACTGGAAGAGGTCAGGGCAGTGAGCTCATAAACCAGCTGACAGTGAATTAAACCACCGTTAGTTCATCTTAAACCAAACCTGCTTTGCTGAATAAACTAACCCATCAGTGTCTGAGCGTGTAAAGGTGCGCCGTGAGGATGGGAGCTGTGGCGAGGGCTGTGGCGAGGGCTGTGGCGAGTGCTGTGGCGAGTGCTGTGGCGAGAGCTGCTGCTCGTCTCCAGACTTCCTGCAGGAGCTGATGCACATTTTGTGCTCTTTCAGCAGAGAGCACTTTCTCGTCTGCACTTTTGGAGGTTTCAAGGCCAAACAAGGTGCTCTTTGAATTGTTTTTCTCCTGCGCTTTAAAACTCGAGGGCAGCGGATCAAATATTCATCAGGCTTCTGCCTGTCAGAAGGAATTCTTAGGGAGGCAAACGGAACATCAAAAAGCCTTTCAGCTGCTGAAGGAAATGTCAGAGAGAAACCCGACAAGCTTACACAGCTCGGTGTGTGTGTGTGTGTGTGTGTGTGTGTGTGTGTGTGTGTGTGTGTGTGTGTGTGTGTGTGCGCGCGCCTTTCATCAGATGAAAGCTGGCCTTAGATTTGTAGACATACGTAATCATGCTCTCAGGATACAAACATCTCCCCTGCGCCCCTCCCTCCCACATGTTTGACCATATTGTTGATTTGGAGCGTGCTCAGTGCGTCCACAGCTCAGACAGGAAGGAACAGAAAAGAGCGCTGCAGTCCTCAGTCATCTGTGCATCTGTATGTAACCCGTCCAGCCACCAACCGGCAGTAGACGCGTTTCCTCCACCGGACGCTCGGCGGCGAAGGCGGACCTTGAGCTCAGCAGCGTGGCGAGCAGCGTGGCGAGCAGCGTGGCGAGCAGCATGTCTGCCGTTGGTCCAGCACTGGAGGAGTGTGAGGGAGGCGGCTCGGTGCAGACTTCCTGGACTGTGAGAACTTCGGGATATGCGGCGCCTTGGCGTAGCAGCAGCTAGTCCTGTAGTCCATCACTGTGCCACGAGCTGTAAACGTCCCTGGTGAACTTGCAGTGTTACTGCACGTTTACATGGCGGACACTATGATGTCACAATGCTTTCACTGATTCTTCTTCAGTTGACGTCATTATGAAGCATCTGCTGGGCCAATTCTGTGAACAGCCAGCCGGCAGGCTTCCTCGACTCGTCTTCTTTAGGCGCGTTTCTTCATCACGGCGCAGGAAGGTGCAAACGTCCTGCTCGTCAAAGCGCCGCTACATTAAAGCGCCGGACGGCTGAAATCCCAGCAGAACAGAGGCGGGTGCACTGTCGCACTTCCTGTTTTAAACCCGTGAGTGTTCCTATGAACGCAGTGTTTGAACCTCATCACATTCTGAGCTGCCTTCACCCGACCGTCGTGGATGACATCGTCCAATCACATGATATCGCATCGTGATTGGACCGTGTCAGAGCCCGCGGTCACGCTGCAGGATCAACACGCCAGCTAACACAACACATCTGCCAAATCATTAGGTTATTAACAACGGCAGAATCCATTGAAGTGTTGCCGGCCTGCTCCCGAGCAACCACGTGGTTTCTCTTGTGTTCCAGCAGACAAAAGAGGATTTTCCTCACATTGTTCTGAAGCCTGAAGGTGAGCCGTCCTCAGTGGAGCTGTTAGCGTAAAGCTTTATCAGAGACCGGGTGCTCGTTGAGTCGGCGCTTTGTTTTCTCTTCAAACTGCAGGTGAATCACTCATTTTCAGTCAGGGTCGCTCCTCTGGACCGACCGGGCCCGAGGTCTTCGAGCGTTTTCAGGCCAAATTTAAGCGCAATCAGTTTCACGACATAAATAAATGCATTAGTGGACGGAAGCTCCTGCGACCACGATCACGAGCTCATCGTGGTTCAGATGAAGCGAACCTCACTTTCACACCACCAGAGCAGCTTTAGCCACGCCTGCTACAGCAGCGAGCTAACTACCTGAAGCCCACGTCCCATCAGTCCATCCCATCATTACTGACACATTTCCTGTTGGACCGACTCTGTGGGCTGACCGCCGCGGTCAGTGATCCTCGCCTTCAGTTGGCTGAGACGCATCACCTGACTAACATGTTTGTCCTCGGTCAGAGTGTAAATAACCTCAGATGACCTCAGGCGTAGGACACACGCTGATGATGGCTGTGCAGGTGGGCGGGGCCGAGATGGGCTCCTGTCAGTCAAACCTGACAGGTGGCTCTTGGGTCGGTCTGACAGGCCTCTCCCCCACAGCAGCCAGCGTCGCCGCTGACATCACAGCACTACATGAGAATAACCCTTCTGACATTCCCAACAGACATAAAAATAAGAACATCAGCGCGTCCGCAGTTCGACTCAAGGACGCTCTGACAGGGCGAGCGCCGCCGAGCGCCCGACCTTTCAGCCTGGCGCCTTCCTGTCTGTGGGGGCTTGAGCAGCTCTGAGGGGACGAGCTGCCAAAGAAGTGATAACATTTAGATTTGGCATGAATGAGGCTCAAAGTCACCCTGTTGCACCTTCCCCGTCCTCTCACTCAGTCAGTTCATTACCAGCACGCCAGTCCCCCCAAACCACAGCACCACGCTCCACTCATGAAGTCCGCTAATAACTGAAGGGGGCGTCTGACCTTTTCACCTTTGAGTGCTGAAGCCTCTCGTGACACTTTCACATTTTTGCTCACAGAAGTCACAGAACACGATCAAGCGCTGGCCCAAAGAGGCGTGCCACAGATCGGCCCTGCAGCTGGTCGTGTAGCTGCTGCATTTACACCAGCTATGCATTTAAGTGTGAAACAGTATACACTGGACTGCACAGGTGTGAAACAGGTATGAAGCTGACCTCGGCTCCGCCTTCTCGCAGCGGGAAGGTTGGAGGAGCTGTTATTCCACCTGTGCCAAGCGGCGGCTCGCGGGGGCGGTTAGGGGTCCGCAGGACCAGAGAACTGCTCAGCTGATGCAAGTCCACGTCCAGGACGGCTCATGCTCCAGCATTGTGTTAGAGCAGGAGGCTGCCAGCGCCCTGCAGCGCCCTGCAGCCCCCTGCACCGCCACACTCAATCATTGATGATGTGTAGAAATCAGAAGTTCAGAAATATTATTTTACAAGAAATGGCGCCCCAGAATTCCTCCCTGACTCGTGATTCTGTAGATTTTCCACCCAAACGCTGGTTCTGCTCTCAGCTCATTAAGCAGGAAGATTTCACGCTTCTCGCTTTGACAATAGAAGCTCCTGAGGCCGCCACGTCAGCGCCAGGGCCCACTGTCAGAGCTGCCAGATAACACACACACACGCACGCACACACAAAGCTGGTAATTACACTGTAGAGCGTGAGCCAAAACGTATGTGCTTGGAATAAAGACACACACACGCGCTCACGCACACACACACACACACACGCACACACACACACACACACACGTGCATATTGATGCTACACAGTTACTGCGCAGCCAGCAGTCCTGTATAGGACAATAACACAGCTGTGCCCGCGGCCTCGTCCTGCAGACAGGCGGTGATCTGGGCCTGTCTCTCTCTCTCTCTCTCTCTCTCCACTCACACTCATGCCTTCCTGCCTCGCTCTCTCCGTCTCCTCAGAGCAGCACTTGTCTTCCATTCGCCTCTTTGTACTCGGGCAGTGGAAAGAGTGCAGCGAGCGTCGGGTCGTCCGCATGTCCCGTTTCATGTGAACATCCAGGCTGTTGCTAGGAAACCACACACCTCAGACCAATCCGTCCGGCCGCGGTCTCGGCGCAGTTTTAACGACCCCGCACAAAAAGACGCCTCAAAGTGTCCGTGCTGCGTTCACTGACACCGCTGAGCGTCAGGCCTGAAAGCGCAGTTCAAAGGTGGCGGAACAAACAGATGGCCAATAGCACGAGTGGAGTGAGGAAGTGGGTGCGGCGCTCAGGCTCTGCTTCCTGATTGTGATGCGCTTTGACAGCCACAGTCAAATACGATAAAGACAGCAGCACGCCGAGACTCAGCCATGGCCTCGCTTCAGTCTCTGCCGTCTTCAAAGACTTCACAGGAAGTCAGCTCGCTGTGACGCGCGTTGTTCTCGAAGCCTCCAGCTGAACGGTTTCACCTTCGCTGTCGTTGCTTCGTGAAACCAAACGAGCGTGGGGCAGCGTCCTCAAGAAACCGAGAATTCATCGCCCAAGCAAACAAGCCGACAGCTCTGCGTGCGCTTAACGTTAAGCCAAATGTCCCACAATGCAACAGTCTTTCCCCTCGCTATGAAAAACAGACTGCACAGGTCATTTAAATTCAGCAGCCTCCAAAGTGAAGGTCAGGCTCTGGTGTTAACATTTACATGGTTTAAACAGGCCGCGGTCTGTCCCATCCTGGAGCTCCGGCAGACGATCGGAGGCGGGGTCACCAGAGGCGAGGCTACCAGAGGCGAGGCTGTGGGTGGACAGCAGCCCTGAGTCATTACCCGTCCTCCAGGCGCCGCCGTCTTTGCTTCTCTCCTGAGGTCAGAGGAAAGCTGAACAGGTGCGACGAGGCGTGTGATGGACGAGGCGACCAACAGCACCTTCACAGGTGGAGGTAAACTCGTGGGTTGGATGCTGGGACACGGTTCCTCTCTGGATGTCAGCATCACATTTAAACTGGTTTAATGGCAGCCAGCGAAACGAGCCTCTGGGAAACAGCTGCATTCATTAAGGTCATCAGTGTGATACAAAGTGTCGACATGTTTTCTGTGAACTCTGCTCCCCGAGGATCAAAAGACTTTCAGTGGTTTCAAGTGT
Organism: Pelvicachromis taeniatus; assembly: GCA_015108175.1. Lineage (NCBI taxonomy): Eukaryota > Metazoa > Chordata > Actinopteri > Cichliformes > Cichlidae > Pelvicachromis > Pelvicachromis taeniatus. Next base: position 11,630 of record VURO01019847.1, read on the forward strand.
GCGCAAGAATTTTTCATTAAAATGTAAATGTGGGCACCAGAGAGCCCCCGTGGTCCGAGGAGCGCCTTTGTTTCAGGTGTTTTCTGCACAGGGAAACAGACGCCGACGACACAGCGCCACACGTTAATCCACCGAGCGACCCTGCGGAGACGTGCTCTCTGCGTGCACAGAAAAGAGCGAGGTGGGCTTCTAATCACCCCAAAACGCCGTCACTTATTCAGCACAGCTCGAAAACAGAGGAAACCTCTGTACGCCAGTCCTGCCTCCTCGTTTCCTTTAAAACCAAACTTGAAGCTCTGAAGCGCCGCGCCACCTGTTTAAAACAACACAACCTGCCATTGGTTGCTTCGCAGAGCAACGCAGAGACCCGCCATGAACAATATACGACTTCAGCACAGGTTGGTGCGGAGCCATCGGGTGGTAGGGAGGACGGGTCATGACGGGAAGTGGAGGATGCTGGGTAACATACTGGGGCGACTCGTTACAGGAAAAGAGACGGGCTGTATACTGGGGGCGATTTTCTCTCACCCCAACCCCAACCGGTGGCAGCAGATGGCCCCGCCCCTCCCTGAGCCTGGTTCTGCCGGAGGTTTCTTCCTGTTAAAAGGGAGTTTTTCCTTCCCACTGTCGCCAAAGTGCTTGCTCATAGGGGGTCATATGATTGTTGGGTTTTTCCCTGTATGTATTATTGTAGGGTCTACCTTACAATGTAAAGCGCCTTGAGGCGTCTGTTGTTGTGATTTGGTGCTATATAAATAAAGTTGAATTGAATTTTAAGTTGAGCGTGAGAAAAAAAGTAAACCCATCAACATGATGATGAACAAGAATGCAGAAATAGAGGTGAACTCGCTCCCCATCACTGTACTGTGAGTGTTGGAGCAGTAATGGGAGTATTATCAAGCGTTACTGAAGCCAAAGTATCTGTAACTAACAGGTAACTAAAGTATCTGACGGCTCTGTCGTGCATCCCAAAATGGCCTTTTGGTCCATAATCTCCACATAAGTCTGTGGTCTCATTTATCTAAGTTCAACTGTAGCGTGTGCGTCATAGCACGGCTACGCCACGATTACTGAGCTCCCACCAAGATGGCCGAAGTCCTCCAGCCAGGGGTTTACAGCTGAGGGTGACACCGCAGCAGCCACCCCTGAACATGAATTTAAAGTTTGCTAATAAGTTAGTGCTCAAGGGTATTTTAGAGCGGCGAGGTGAGCGCTATAAAACAGCCTCCACGCACGGCGCTTTGATTTACACACGAGGAGAAGCTTTTCTTTCTGGAAACGCCGACTCGGGCTTTTCTCCACGCAGCCTCTCGAGGATCGGGAGCAGAACGGGTTTCATCAGCAGCTGTAAATCCTGGAGAGCAAAGTGACGTTTGGACGCGGCGATTTGGACCGCTTACAGGGAACAGATCGAAAACGTGCCATGAATCTACACGCCGAACGCTAACCGCCAGTTTCTCCAGAGAGCCGTCAGGAGAGCGAGGCTCTAATGAGAACAGCTGGGTGTGACGCTGCAGCTGTGGAAGTCGTCATCAGCCGTCCCGGCGCCTTATCGCGCCCGCTTCGCTCTGGATTTTTTATTTTCAGGGACAGGATCAAAGACGAGCTCGCTTTTCAGCACGAGCTTATCAGACAATCCGACCCACAGAAAAAGAAGTGTTTTAATTAAAAGGAAGCGCCCACGGCAGCAGAAAGTGTTCAGTGAAACCGTGAGAGTGGGCAGAAGTGGCCGGACGCAGTACTCGGAGCTGCACGGACGCCCGCTAAGCCGTGAAATGACATACAGAAGGTTATTTTGAGACTTTTAAAGCAGCTGCAGACGGTGTTGCAGCGTGCAGCGTACGGTCAGTGTGGACATCGGAGTCTTTCCGGCCACAGCTCCACCTGGACCCCAGCAGATCCAGGTGGAGGCTCACCATGTGCATCGGTGCCAAACAACCACATGTGTTCAAACATCTGAAAACTGTTGGTTTATACATGATGGAGCGCACGGCAGCCACAAGCACCCACAGTCAGCTATAAACAAATCAGATGTTTGCCTCCAGAAGCTTCCTGGTCTCTTTGTAGGGTTAGGGGTGGCTGACCAATCACATGTGAGCAGGTTTCTGACGCTGAAAACCAACTGCTGCTCTGAACACTGTCGGCCATCCCGTCAGGTCGATTCTGACAAACACAGCAGGAAGCGCGGACGGCGCTCTGAACGTGACCGTCAGGTACATTAGCATTAGCATGACAACGTGGCCGTGCTGTATTTACATGAATGGAGCTGTGGGTAACCTGCACTCACCAATCACCTCGCCAGGAACGAGGGCGGCAGCAGGAAACCACGTCTTTCAAAGGACAGCAGAGTCAGCTGTCGCGGGTCAGAGGCCCCTCAATCACACCAACAAGAGCAGCAGTCGGACTCACAGCTCATGGCCTTCTCTCATCACCTAATCTTGTCCCAGCTGCACTCGTACATCTGCCACACATAAATACACTTTTACACCCATAATCATAATCACTCCTTATTTCAGGCCACAGCCCGCGCGGCTCATTTTCATGCACTAGGCCAGAGTGTAGGTCTGCACAGCAGATCCAAAGTGAGGGAGGAAAACAGTAAAAATGTGTCTGTTGATTGATCTGTCGATAAATGTCCTGAAATAATAATGGCAAAAAGGCAGGAAGCTGACAGAGCTGAGATGGTCTGAGCACGTGCAGACCGCCCAACACTGAGCTCCAGGTTTTAGTTCCTGATTGGTGGGTAGACGGCCGGAAAGGTCTCCCCTGTCACGGCGTTAGAGCTCGGCCCACCTGCATCTACATCCATACTGTCAAAAAAAGCAGCGCGTTGTGACTCTTCCATCATGGCGGCTCCTGAGCGCTGCTGTGGCACATCTCACAGGGAAACGTCACGGAGACGCAGACCAAAGGCCCCAACGACCACGAGGAGCCGCCCGAGACGACCCGAAACATTTAACCCGTTCAGTCAGTGAAGCAGTGGGCAGCCAGCAACGCAGCGGCGGGCAGCGGTGTTGGAGACGGTGCCATGAATGGTCCCTCCGGGCCAAACGGTGGAGGAGGTGGAGTTTGGTGAAGCAGAACGCTCACGTCACATGACACTGATGAGGTGAAAGTGGATCTGGCAGATGGAGCGACGACGGCCTGATGGCGGTTACTCCACTGGAGCTGGACTGAAGCAGCGTATCGTTGCTGCTACGCTCAGCTAGCAACACCTTTGTGATCACTGCACAGAAGCCCCGCCTTCCACCGCGAGGCCCAGAAGTAACAGAAGCCCCGCCTTCCACCGCGAGGCCCAGAAATAACAGAAGCCCCGCCTTCCACCGCGAGGCCCAGAAATAACAGAAGCCCCGCCTTCCACCGCGAGGCCCAGAAATAACAGAAGCCCCGCCTTCCACCGCGAGGCCCAGAAGTAACAGAAGCCCCGCCTTCCACCGCGAGGCCCAGAAATAACAGAAGCCCCGCCTTCCACCGCGAGGCCCAGAAATAACACAAGCCCCGCCTTCCACCGCGAGGCCCAGAAATAACAGCACACAGCTCAGCTGCTTTTATTCCTTCTCGTCTCCTTTTCCGTTTTGAGCGTTTCGACCTTGAGCTCCTCGGAGTGAAGCAATAAGAATGGCGACCGCGGCCGTGGGGCCCTCGCCGCGTTTCCCGCAGCCTCGCACGGAGCCGACGTGTAACGCAGACCCAAAGCGTCGCTGAAGGATCCTTTGATATCGGTGTCTCCTTCTCTCCTGGAGGACTCGTGCCGTCTTCCTGTCCTCGTTCAGGTGCGCTGCAGCACTAATGCAGGTGGGTGAAATGTCCCGACCCCCATCACATCATTGAAATGTGTAATTAGTCAGCTAACCTCCACCGGCTGCATCTGATGAAGCAGTCTGAGGGGAATGAGAGCCTCTGCCTTCTCTCAGCCGTACAGAAAAACTGAACGAGCTCAGTCACATCAGAGAGCGCCGCGCTGCGAAAATACGGCTAATCCTCCGTGTTGATGTTGACAGGTAATTACTGAGCAGCTAATCATTGTGACGTGTGTCCCTGCACACGGAGAGCGTGTGATGCAGAAACACGCTCATGGGAAACTCCTAGACGGAGCTGATCAGCTGACACGTTGCTGAAGGTGACCCCGAGTGATGACACGGCAAAATCGCCGCTGCAGATGTTACCGATGAGATCGAGCCGGCGTCCGAGGTACACTGAAGTAAAGATCGGAGACTGATGAAGGTGAACGAGGCGCTGAAGCGGAACCGCGAGACACGGACAGGCGCTGAAACGAAGCGCCGCCGACACGCTGGTTGCAGAAAACACTGCGTTTTGTTCTTAACGTGCACCGTGTGTGCGGACACGGTTACTCTAGTCCAATCATCTTCTCGCCCGCCTTCTTAGAGCCACAGCCCATTGACTTTGGTTTAAATGCAGCCCGCCTCCTCCCGGTCTCCTCCTCGTGGAGCCACAGTGGGTCATTCTGTCAGAAAAGGCCCCTAAAATCCAGCGCCACCCTTTGTGCGCACGTGTCCGGCTGATCTGAGCACAGCTTGTTCAAACAACACGAGCTTGTAAGAAGGGAGCCACAGTGGGCTCCATAGAGCTGAAGGTGGAAACAACTGGCAGCAACACTGGTGTAAAAGACGCTCTCCATCAGCTCAGAGCATCAAAGGCTGATCAGAGGGCAGGCGAGCGGCGCCCTCTAAGGCGAGCGGCGCCTCTCAGCGACAAATATCCCGTCAGAAGGTCTTTCATTTTCTGCATAACCTCAGCTTTGCATTATGGCAGTCCTGTTTTAGTGACCCAGCCTCCATCAGTGGTGACAAACATCACTCAGTCAGAACAAAAACAGGAAGTGTGCGTGGGCGCTGACCTCACAGCTCTTAACCTCGGCTCATCTGGCGCGTTAAGGAAAGCAGGCCGCCATTTAACTGTGCTAAAAATCTTCTATTTACAGAATCAATTCGTCATGCTGGGCGCGCCGCAGATTCACTGATCCTCACATCGCAGGGACGGGCTGGAATTAGGCGCCGAGCATCAAATCCGGACGCCGTCACGCTCTTGTTCTGCACTGACTGGGGCCAAGCTGGTGTTACGTGGTTACAACACTCCAAGTCTTGGAGGTGAGCGTCAGAGAGCGAGCAGTGAAGTGTTTCTTCGTCCCGCACAAACACTCGCCCAGGTCTGCTGATGAAACGCCAACAGAAGCCGCTGACACGCCCGCTTCCTCACCAAACCTCGCTCTGTTCCTCACGGCTGCGTCCCCAGGCTCGTCTGGGCGACAGAAGGGCCTAGCATGAAGTCAAAACCGTGAGGGAGGGGTCGACATGGTCGTTTTTATTTTCAGCTAGTGGTAAAGTTTGGGTTGAGCCTGCAGTCAGCTTCAGACATAACAAATCACCCTGATACGGACAGAAAAGGAACCAAACGTACTGCCTACAACCACCGAGCACAAGCATGGCATCGTATAGGGCTCTGCTGATTGGCAGCCAGGTGGATTCAGGGAGCAGCACCCAATCAGCACGGAGGAGGTGGAGCCACAGAAGAAAACCAGCGTCCTCCTGGGCTCCGAGGCCACGGGAGAACTTTTTACTGTCAGCTGGCTTTACGTCTGAAAGCAAACAGCATCAAATGTGCTGTGACGGAAACATTGATTAATCTGTGGCACCAGAAGAATGTTCCCATTTTAATGTGACGTCACAAACACAGCTGGGCTTCCTGTCGGCGCAGCAACACGCCAGTTAAAGCTCTGCGATATTGATGTGGTCGGCGAAATAACAGAGGGCGCTGTGCGAGAAGGGCAACAATGAGACACCACCCAAAACACCTGGGGGCCGATGACATGTTGGGGGCGGAGACAGGGCCATAGAAGGCCCTTAACCATCAGCAGGAGCGCCATCTGCTCCTTTGTGTAAGGAGGAGCAGGAGGAGCGCTGCCAGAGCTACAAAGCGACCTCCAGCGGGTCACTGCTGTGAACGTCTGTGACCAAACAATCAGACACAGACTCCACGTCCTGTGGGGGCCCCACGTCCTGTGGGGGCCCCACGTCCTGTGGGGGCCCCACGTCCTGTGGGGGCCCCACGTCCTGAGGGCCCCACGTCCTGTGGGGGCCCCACGTCCTGTGGGGTTTGTGTTTGTGGCGCAGAGAAGTGTTTTTAATCCTTGGCGTCCGCCTGTGAGGATCCAGTTCACAGTTCCTTTAGTCATAGGTTTATTAGGTTTGTCGCTTTGCATTCTGGGTTATGGGCTGTGGTTTGTGGATGTGGTGTAACAGCATGAATATGAAACAGCTCGGTGAGGCGCTCAGAAACCAGAATGTACTGACAGGAAGTGGCTGTAAGCAGTCGGCGTTGTCAGATCGATGACCTCTGAATCGAACCTGCTGCACTATGGCGCCGCTTCCCAAGGCAAACTGGACCAACCGTCTCCTGTCTGACATCCATCATTCAGGAAGCCCCCCAGTGATCCAGCATCAGCAGCCAGGTCCCCGTCACGGCCCTCAAACAGCGAGCCCTTCCCTCCGAAGGCGGCGCGTAACGAACAGTATCTATCAAACGTCTTCCTGTTTTATGGCGACCTTGTCGGGCAAACGCCAGCCCTCATCCATCCTCGCCGCTTTACATATTTATGACCATGCAGAACGACAGCGGCCCGTAGCCTTAAATCCTTCAGGTGGAGCCTGTGAGTCTGACTGTAGGCACTTATTTTATATTTTTCATTAACTGTGGATCACAGCGGTGAGGATGAGGCCGGCCCAGGGCAGGAGAACGAGCCGAGGAAGAGGAGGGCAGCGAGTGAAGGTCTCACCTGTGGGTGCAGCGCACGGCACGGTGCGTGAACCTGTATGACACCTTATTATTACATCCCCTCGCTCTTCTTGTTCACGCCACCTGATGAGCTACTCGGAGTTTTCCACGACCCCCCCACGATGACGACGTGGAGATTTCAGCGGCGCCTTTTAAATCGAGACATTGACACGCTTCTATACGGACACACGGACACACACACACACACACACACACACACACACACACACACAGCTGCTCTCCAAACTTATATTTATGTATGATCTGCCGATATGGAGCACTTCAAAGACCCAGCCGTCCCTGAGGTCTCCCAGCGCCTCTGAGACACGGCCGCCATGTTCTTAGAGAGGCCGACACGCGACCCAGAGTCCCTCAGACCGAAGTGGACGCGCGGCCATCGCCGCGGCTCACGATGCAAGCGTGATGACAGCGGCATCTGGAGCTTTGACTCAGGTGTCACCTGCAGGGAAGGAAACCACATGCCGCGAGCAACACGAGCATGTCACACACAAGCTCAGAGAACGGCGTTCAGGCAGAGGAAACGTACGCGTCACTGCGGGGGCGTCAGCCACGCCGCTGAGGAGAAACGAGTGGATGTGTGAGACGCCGGTCATGTGACAGCAGGGAGACAATGTTTACAGGCCCTACTGTAAAAACAAAGCGTTCGGCCCACAGCTTGAATCTGGAGCCTGTGATTGGCCGGTGTGCACCTCGTTGGCAGAGCAGAATCGGGCCAGCGCAGCAGAGACCTGCTCAGAGCCTGTTGGTGTCTAACGACGTGGACTCTGGACCTCCTCACCAGCCGAGGTTAGCTCAGGGGAAATCTGACTCCAGCTGCAAATAAGAGTAAAAGTACAAAAACACGATTCCAGAAGAAAGATTGACCCTGACGACCTCGCCTGACGACCTCGCCTGACGACCTCGCCTGACGACCTCGCCTGCACCCGTAATGAGGAGTGCGGTGCTCAGTATAAGTCAGTAAAGACGTGGTCTGGCCACCACTGCAGTGGCTTCTGGCCACCACCCTCTGGTGCACGCCCGGTCATTTGCAACCCCTGCAGGCGGAGAAGAACGTCGAGGGTCACTCCGAGTGGGCTTTCAAGGCGTGAAGAGTTAGCATGAGCTAATGTGCAGAACTCTTTGGGCCACATCTGGTGCTGACTCACAGCGTGGACTGAGTGGGTCAGCCTCTGTCGGGCTGTGAGGCGCGCGGCACGCTCAGCCATCCCTGCCTCGGGACGTCTGGCCCGCTCAGCGTTTGTGCCACCCGTTGGCCCGAGCGTGCTATCTGGGAGAAAAGTCGAGTGTTTCCACTGCGGCTGCATTGGTGTCTGCTGGAGGAGGGAATCCAGACGCCACATCAGCTCGCTGTCAGCAGCTCGCCTCGTCTACGCCTTCCTCGTGATCACAGCACACCCTCGCTGCCGCCACCAAGAAGCCCCCGAGAGCAGCTGACACCGCCATCACTGAACCTCAAACGTTTGTGCATTCATTTAGCTCGCTGCAATTAACCTGTGGGGGGGTCTCTGACGACGGCAGATCAAACAGTCACAGAGCGCTTCGCCGCGCGGCCCACCACATTTGCATTATGGCCTCAGCACACGGCGCTATCAGCACGAATCAACTCCCCCGACCGAACGAAGCGCCTGAAAATAAGCTCAGGTGCAAAGCTGGGAGCAGACGGGCGCGTGCCGATTCGCCCCGACACGCTCAGACTATCTACAGCTGAGATCCAGGGCGACCACGCTGGAGCGGCACGGACGTGCTTGTTTGTATGACTGCACTCGCTCGAAGGCGGGGGTGGGCTGGATGGTCGCGTCCAGCCTGATGGACGACGCGGTGGGAAGGACGTTTTCTCAGAGCAGGACGTGTTGGGACATCTTCATTCACACCAACAACCAAAAACATGTTACAGATGAAAAGGTAGTCTGGCCTCATTCTGTCATCAACCTGACGAGTCTGCCGGAAAACACCGGACGCTCCGCCGCCAACGCCTTTCACATGTTTTATTAACGAGGAGTCAAAGTCTAAGTCATCTAAGTCACAAGTCTGAGCCGTTGGCATCGCGGTCACAGGTGTGACGGACGGTCGGTCTAAAAATGCAAATACTCAGGCGCTTCATCGCCAAAGAAACCCAGCGGCGAGCGCGTCACGGCGGCCTCGCAGGCCGCAGCCAGCCGTGCGGACAGAAAGTGTTCGCAGGAGGAAGCCGTTCACTTTCCCAACTCCGGGGAAGTTTTAATTTCTTCTCTCGGTCCATCAAAGTGGAGCCAAACTTTAACCAGCACTCAGCGTGTGATGAAGGACGCTCATCCTCCACAGCTCGGGAAGACGAGGACGAGCGCGGCGCTTCGGTCCTGATGGCGAATACATGCATGTTAACGAGTCCCAGCTCTGAAAGCTGCATTTTACTTTAAAGAAACATCAAATGAAACGTGAGAAGAGCGAGGAACGACATCGACCTGACTTCACGCTCTGACCTGCTGTTGTTGGCCCCTCACTGACCAGCTGACCAATCACAGCTCACTTCCTGCATGTGTGGATGCGCCCCTCCCTCCTTTGGGTGTCACGGGCTCGACGCGCTGAGCCGTGAAGCTTCGCTCTTCGAGCTGCAGATCAAAGTCCAACTGATGGCCGTGTCATAGCGAGCGCTGTGAACAACAGTTCATAATGTTTACGTTTGTAAACATTTGATGATGTCACTGCTTCTTATTGTGTCTTCGTCCTGGCTCCTCCCCTCACCCCAGCCCGTCACAGCGGTTGGCCGCCCCTCCCTGAGCCTGGTCCCGCTGTCAGTGCTCGCTCACAGGGGGTTGTGTGTTATGGCGGGTCTTTAAGGCTGTTGTGATTCAGAGCATTATAAATAAAGTTAACTGAATATATGAAACATGGAGGAAAGATTTTTATGTTCGACAAACTAAATCCATTCATTAGTGTGTGTGTGTCTGTGTGTGTGTCTGCATGTGTGTGTGTGTGTGTGTCTGTGTGTGTGTGTGTCTGTGTGTCTGTGTGTGTGTGTGTGTCTGTGTGTGTGTGTGTCTGCATGTGTGTGTCTGTGTGTGTGTGTGTGTGTGTGTGTGTGTGTGTGTGTGTGTCTGTGTGTGTGTGTGTGTGTGTGTGTGTGTGTGTGTGTGTGTGTGTGTGTGTGTGTGTCTGTGTGTGTGTGTCTGTGTGTGTGTGTGTGTGTGTCTGCATGTGTGTGTGTCTGTGTGTGTGTGTGTCTGTGTGCGTGTGTGTGTGTGCGTGTGTGTGTGTGTGTGTGTGTGTGTGTGTGTGTGTGTGTGTGTGTGTGTGTGTGTGTGTGTGTGTGTGTGTGTGTGTGTGTGTCTGCGTGTGTGTGTCTGTGTGCGTGTGTGTGTGTGTGTCTGTG
>VURO01019849.1:5635-17302 GCA_015108175.1 Pelvicachromis taeniatus
GCTATACATTGAGACCTCTCTAGGTTAGAGAGGCAGGTAAAATGTTTAGATATCATTTTTTTGTTTCATTTTTTCCATTTTTGTGGGTTTTTTGTAGGTAATTTCAGGTTAACCTTCAGTTTTCAGTACTACAACGGTGTATCACTTTGTACACAGATAAATAGCTATTGTAACATATTTTGCAAACCTAACCAGACTTCTGTGCTGAGACACTATGAGGTGTTTTAACAGCATCAACAGTCCTGGTGTTTACTTGACAAGCATCAGCATCAAGTATCAATGTCTATACTCATTTCTATTCCTTGTATTTTTTTTTTCTATTCGTGGAAAACAATTTCAAAGCAATTTTATTGTTTTATAAGCAAAAATACATGAAGCTAAAACAGAGCAGCTAACATGCTAACCTAAGATCTCTTTTGACTGCAAATCTCCCTGTGTGTGGTCTTGCGCTGAAACCTGTACTACAACACAAGTTCAGCACACCCTGGGTGTCTTTCCATTATCTGAATTGACTCACCCTATCACTGGCAATCAGGATGAGCGGTCACACAAAGCTAGTTAGCATTCATTCAACCTGAGTTAACCCAGGATTGACCCTGCCTGGTCACAGGAAAAGGAGTCCTGCTGGCAGAATTTAACCAATCTAAATGACCACTAGTCCAAACAGAGACATTAGAAAATACAGAAAATTGTTAATCAGGCGATTTAGTGCATTGCGCAGTAAAACAAAATCTCCCACAGCCTGATAAAGAAGATCCGGAAATCATGTGATGAAATTAGTTCTGTTAATTGTGCAGTTTGAGTAGTGTAAGTCAAACCAAGCTGCAGAATAGCATCAAGTGCAAAAAAATATTTTACACATTTTCTAGATCACCAAATTAATAGAGCTTTAAAAAAAAAGAAAAAGAAAGGAAAAGATTGAAACAGATGTAATTTAGATACAAATCGGATATGAGTGCAGGGCTCCTGTGTTAGCATCACATATACATTGAATTCAAATGAACTGAATTTTATTTATACAGCGCCAAATCACAACAACAGTTGCTTCAAGGTAAAGAACCTGCAATAAAAATACCCTCCCGCCAGAAAATGCCACAATATAAAAAGTTTATGGAACGATAAAACAGACCTGTAAGCAATAGTGGATCCATTCCACTTACGTCCTCTTCATCTTCCAGAGCTTCATCTTCAACAAACAGATGTTAACTTTGATCACCAGTTTTCCATTTATTACATTTTTACACAGGACTTACTTTTCATTATTCATTTGCATGATTGTATGATGATATTATGATCTGGAAAATGTCCACAGACCTGTGAGCAGTAGCACCTCCATGTCATTGCTGGCCTCTTCAGCTGGCAGAACTGGACACATTGAAACAGCAGATGATTGACCATCAATTTTACAGTTATCACATTTTTTCAGCAAAGAAAAAAAAAATATATATAGCTTTTTTTTTTCTTCTTTTTTTACTGCAATACTCACCAGCAGCAGTAGTCAGACCCATCAATGCACAAAAAAGTGCAGACACAATCAACAGCTTCATGGTGATGTTTAGTATCTCTGTGAAAAAACTTAAGATCTGAAGCGACTGCCACTTCATTAATAAAAGGATGACTACAAATTCAGAGTTTCTAGCAGGTCTATTGTACAATACTGCTGCCTATTTGAGTACCAGCCAGTAGTTTCAGCCTTCCAGTGTGAAGGTGCTGAACATCTATAAGATCAGCATTTATATACTGACGCTTTGTATGTACATAGTTGCAAAACCAGGAAAGTCGGAACTTCATTGCAAAACTGCACTTATTTTTAAAAAGGATGTGCCCCAGAGTACAAACACAGGACAATTAAACTTCTGATTAGCTAATCCATAGTTGTGGTGAGGAACTAAGATCTATTCCATCTACGTTTTCATAAGATCAGAGTGAGGTTACACCCTTGACAAGTCACCAGTCTGTTGCAACATTTTCGTATTGTTAGTATTATTGATTATCTGACATAATTTACTCAAATGTTGCACAAAATCGCACTCGTGCAGTCCATGACATTTTATGTGTATTCCTTATTTTTCTTCTGATTCAAGCTGAGTATATAATATATACATATAATCGGGGAAAAAAGTTACAGTAAAGTTTGTATTCCCACTTACTTATATGATTTATTTATCATTGTGTTATTATAGCACAAGCTTCAGTTAGCTATGCACACAAATTAAAACGTCCTCCAAAAAATAACTTTTTACTTTCTTACTTTGAGTACATTTCATATTCTTTGCTTTTTTACTTTTACTTGAATAAACAAGTTGAATCAGTGCTTCAACTTTTACTGGGGTATTTTTAAACAGCATTGTTTGTACTTCTACTTAAGTACAGAATGTCTGTACTTTTTCCAACTCTGATTACAGAAGCCAGGCTCCTCCCCATCAATTTCAGCCTTTTGGAGAAACTGAGGTCACTGAGGTCAATGTGCAATAAATGTACCATTGTTTCTTGGACATTGACCTAAGTGACCTTAGTAAAATTCTCTGTCGTGTTCAGATGTGTTTTGTGCAGAAAATGTTAGCTCATTTATCCAGAATCTTACAGGTCAGAAACTGAAAAATGCCTCTTATGAAATTGTGTCTCAACTTCACTTTTAAAGGGTATTTTTAAAAGCTGTGTTTCCTTCAAACTTTCACCAAAGCTGTTGCCTAATTGTGGCTGTGATAATGATGTGTTATAAATAAGTCACATATTTAGGTATGCTCTTTTTCATTATTGTTATGGTTTTTAATGCAACAAAAATTGAGCGTGTCATATGAAAAGCTGGCACACTGGAAACTCTTATAGACAAAATAGTTTCATAAGGTATATTTAGTAAATGATTCATGAGTTGATGAGAGAACAGATGACCTTTCTGTTTTTAGCCAACATAAATGTAAAAGTCTTTTAAAATATCTTTGCAACTGTTGAGATTAAATTATTATAATACCAGGCATTAAGTGGATAAATCCGAATAAAACCTTAGATTCATTATTCATTTAAAATAGGTCATACTTTAAGGAATATAGGTATTTCATGTGGATAAGAACATCTTCATAAATAAAGATTAAGAAGCAGAATTAGGGATGACTTTGATGCACTTCAAGAATAAAACTGTTTTTATATCCACTCACTCGTTGTTGGAAAATGAGACAAAAGTAAATGCTTTAGGCCAGGCAGGAAAAGATAAACAGGCTCCCAGAAGTGATAACATGTTAGTATAAACTAGCCAGGGAAGAATTCCTTCGAGGAGTATCGAGATATGTGAGAGACAGGCTGACAGAGCAACCTGTGAAAACATCATATTGATTTAGCTTGCATTATAACTCCTGGTTTAGAACCATAAGATATGATAGATTGATTAGTATGATACCCCATTATTGATTTACCTGAATGAGTTACAGTTTATGATTCTTGAAATAAAGATTGTTGATTCCTATATTGATGTGCGCCCCTGGGACCCCCCCCCCAGTGGGACTCTGGAGGTTGTAAAGCTGAGGTGGGACTGCCCCACGCAGTCTAATGTCTTACTGTTTTATTGTTTGATCCTGAACTGTGAAAAATCCCCATGTATATGTAATAAGACTAATTGGTAGTTCCATTATATAAGAAATACTGTTCGTGTAGAATCATGGCCTTATTTTGATTAGAAAAGAACAAAACATGTTGCCCAGAGAACAAGCCAAGGTGGTAACTCGAGCTGGCTGACAGATAGTCTAGAATCTCTATATTTTTACGGACGGTGGGGGCCATCCTAGAATATAATAGGTTCTGAGACGGCCCGACATTCAGAGATCCGTTGTTCCTCTTGGTGGCTCTCTCCGTCCGGACGTAGATAAATGCTCAAATTGTGTATGGATTAAAGTGAAATAAATGAATAAATAAATGGAATTGAGCATTTAAACACAGAGTTTCTGGTCTTCTTCAGCCCCAAAAATCAAACACACCGGGAGGATTCAACACAACACAGTCTCACTGTTGTTTATGCGTCTTGTACTTTAAGTTCTCTATTGTTCACAGAGTGAACTACAGAAACTAAAACGTGTGCTCAAAGCAACATAGCGAATGCTACACAGACACAAGTACTGCAAGAGTTCGCAAAAATAGTCTTATTTGTAAATTTCTAGTTGTTTCATTTTTCTATAATGGTGTATATTGCTGTACTGCTATTATATGTTAGCTACCTACTTTAACTGTCTGTGTTGCAGATGAAGAAAGTACATATAACTTAAAGTCTGTCTCCACGAGTTTGTCTCTGAGTAATGAAGCGACCTCTGTTGCTTCTTGCGTGAAAATGTAGCCAACATTCTTTGGAGAAAATCATGGATCCCTGCATCATGGATTTAATGAAGTCTCCATGTGAACTTTGAAAATGAAAATCTGGAATAATGAGGCAGGGGAAAACATTTGAATACCTGTAAAAGGAGGAAGTTATACGATGTCATTTATAACCTTCAGACAGGACTTTTACGTCACCATTCATTCGTATATTCATATATGACCAGAATTCTCTCATAACAAATGCCTATGACGAATTTTAAAATACACATCAGTTTAAAATGTTTAAAAACCCTATCTCAAATAGATTAAATAGATGATCATATAAGTTATATGTTATATATAGAAATAAGTTTCAAAAAACTATACTTTCAAGGGATTTCTTTCAAAATATACCCGTAAATTCATCTGCAGGCGTTGCTCATAAAAATAGTTATGCTACAGATCTGCGAGCAAAAAAGTGCAGACACAATCAGCAGCTGTATGGTGATGTTTAGTATCTCTGTGAAAAAGAAGAAGAAAAAAAACGCCACTTCATTAATAAAAGGATGACTACAAATTCAGAGTTTCCGGCAGTTTTATCGTAGAATACTGCCGCCTATTTCAGTACCAGCCAGCAGTTTCAGCCTTCCGGTGTGGAGTGTTGAACATGTGTAAGATCAGCACAAAACCAACAAACTATGAAGTCAGATCATCACTGCAAAACTGCCACATGGTGATTAAATTTCAAATTTACTAATGTGGCTCCTGAGAGTCGAAATATGGGACAATTAACAAAGCTTTTGTCTATCTTATAGGAAAGAAACAGTTGTCCTTTAAAGACATCCATTCATCCATTTTTTTCTACTTGTTCAATTCAGTCGTGTGCTGGGTCTGAAACCTATCTTAGATGAGACAAGAGTCAGGCCACACTCTGGGCAGGTCTCCAATCTGTTAAAGATTTTTAGTATTAGTACTTTACTTCAAACTTGTACAACAACTCAGTCCTGCATCCCACAACATCTCCTGAAGTTTTGATATCTACAGCATGTACAAAAGGCGTATTGTAATACACGTGGTATATTTTCCATATATCGGCAGTAAACCAATGTTCTGCACATTGTTTGCAGAGCAGCAGGTAAAACCAATGAAACTCTTGTGAAATAATTTCTAAACTTCAGTTTGTTTTGAAAGCTGCTACTTCTACAGAAATTGATTCTTCTCATCTCTCTTATTTCAAATGTTGTAATAAATAAATAAATAAATAAACAGATCTGTCCAGCAGTTACAAAATTAATGAGCCCTGCATACAAGCTTGCACATTTTTACTTTTTACATATTTCCATATGCAATAAATTGTGGGGAAGCACATTTAAAAGACAAATTTCAATATATGCTACTTCTTTCAGCGTTAGCTCTAACAGTGATCTGTCCTAACTCTGTACTGCTGTGAAATACTACACATAATGCAAGACACAGAGAAGTGGTGAGAATTCGTTTCCACTTTTACTAGAAGAAAAACATAGAAAACTTTCTCCGTCTGACCTGTAGCTGTTGCCTGCACTTGCGTAGACTTTCACTGAATCTACTAACACTTTTTTCAGAAATAACTGACAATTCTGATTAATTGTCAACTATATTAAAATTTTAATATAGATGTTCAAATTTTGTAAACTGTGTTCACTCACACAGTCCAAAGACGTCAGTGGGATTTAGTTAATTGGTCATTCTAAATTGTGCATAGTTGTGATTTTGATTACAAATGATTGTCTGTCTCTCTGTGTTCGCCCTGCGATAGACTGGTGACCTGTCCAGGGGGGACCCTGCCTCTCACCATATGACATCTGGGTTAGGCTCCAGCCCACAATGACCCTGAAAGAGATAAGCTGGAGAGAACTGATGGACTCATGGTGTTTAAAATTTCAATAATATGTATTTTCTTGCACTTTATCTACATTGTTTTCAGTCTAGCAGAAACAGTATTTCATTGTTGACTGTTGAGAGTGTTAAAGTACTGATGAGAAACAACATTACCTTTTAGGATTATCATAATAATTGATGCATTAGGAAGATCCTACTGATTTTAAACATTGCTTTTCTATAAATGTTTATTATAACCACCCTCCATATGATACTGTCTCATTTAGAGAACTGCCTATGCCAGACTTGTCCCCATGGATTTCAGACCAGCCTTTTCCATCATCAGCTGAGTGTGCTGACTCACACTTGGCCTTTGACCTCAGTGAGACAATTTACCATATACGACAGTGCTTCTGCAGCAAGGTTGCCTCATTTACCTTAAAAGTATTACACATCAGGGACTGAGCAACAATTCTTGTGAAACTATGTCTTAACTTCAGTTTTAAAGGGCATGTTGGCAACTTCTTCAGAATTTCACCAAGTGCACAAAACAGTATTCCAAAGTTTCAAACAGCAGAACGCAAAAACCTAAACAATATATAATAAATAAGAATTCTACAAGAGTATCAAATCTGATTGCCATGAATAATAAATCATAAGGAAAGAAGAGTGTGTACTTCATAGAGCTGCTGGCTGCAGTCATTGTTTTTGACCATGTTGTTGACCACAGCCCCACCATGTGGTGAGATATCCATACTGCAACTACAATGCACAAGGCAAAGTTAAAAGGTTATTCCAGTTATACATATAAATGATATGTCCTAATATTTAAATACAAACCGGGGATGACCCCTGTATTATCATAATATCAAATTATTTTGTTTCTGTTCCAAAAAGTTGATTCTGCTAGAACTTCAGGTTCATTCTGGATGTAGCATTTTCAGTGGGAGAAATGTCAGTCTCAGCTGAGACACTGGCACAATGACTGAAACAAGCACCTCTGGCAAGGTCATTGGTCAATGACCATTGATCAATGACCGTGAGTACCATTCACAGAGAGTTGGGGAATGGCTGCAATCACAACATTTTAAGATGGTGAAAGGCGTACCCTTAGGCCCCCTCCTCAGTTTAGAGATGGTTTTTCTCTTTTCAGATAAATGCGCTAATTGACTTTCTGTTCAAACCAGCGTTCCTTGCTGTCCAGGATGTGTACATCCCAACAATTACATGACCCCCGATGAGCAAGTGCTTTGGCGACAGTGGAAAGGAAAAAAAACTCCCTTTTAACAGGAAGAGACATCCAGCAGAGGAGCAGCCATCGGCCGCGACCTGTAGGGGAGAAAGGGAGGAAGACAGGCCAAAAAACACAATTTGTAAGAGAGCTAGCGGTTAATAATAACTCATGATTAAATGCAGAGACATGTATAAAGACATAGTGAAGGAGAAAGGTGATTGAAGAAGAAATACTGAATGCAAAGCAAAATACTTAAAACAAGATGACGTTTAGGTCTAAAGGATAGTTCATACATATCATTTAAATGGTGCGTGGGTCACAATTCTCACATAGCTTCTCAACATCATTTTAGCAGCTTACAAACTGTGTTTGTGCCCGGGGACCCTCCGTGTTTTGGGATATGAAAGCCACAGAGATGTGCTGTTTAGAGAAACTGTGTCTCAGCTGCTCTGATACTCCTGACACATAAGGGTTTTTTTTTTATATCTTCCCTGGTGAACCTGATGTGTTTGTCCTCCAAGTTAATGTGATCAGTGAATAGTGGTATGTCCTGAAAATTCATTTTCAGCCAGGAGCAATCCACATACTTGAACAAATGATTTGGTGGTGTTCCAGGTTAGCATAACATGGCCCTGTTTTCCACTTGTACACGTTGGCCTAAATGGGTGAAACTGGGGAACCCATGGTGCACCCATGTTTCTGCCTGTAGTGCTGACCCTTGTATGTGAAATGTGTGGAATAGAGACACAGTTCCAGCAGCAAACACACTTGGTCGGTGCTGACAGGGGTCCTGTTGCTGAGGTTGGGCTCATCCTCTCATCTCTTATGGACTACCTCCACTGCTTCAGTAACTGGAACACAGGTGGACATGCAATTACAGTGTACATCGGGGCCGGCTCTACGCTGAGGCAAGAGGGGGCAACGTCCCCTTAAACAAACGTCCTGCCTCATTAAGTTAAAATTTTAGTAGTTGAAAGAAAATGATAGATTACCCACAAACTGAATGTGGACAAAATTTACTACAGTAGCTCATCGGTTTCACGTCTCGTTGGCTCTTTTCCTCCATGCTTTGTTTGTGCGCAGGCTCACACAGCACTCGGCAGAGATCCCTCACCTCAGCTTAACATCTAATCGCTGTTAGTATGCAAATGACCCCGTGTCAGGTTTCTCATTGGACAGGGCAGAGCAAAATGAAGCAGCAGGTCTCTGTCGTCAGAGTCACAGCGACTCAGTGGAGCTGTTCAGTTGCAAACCGGGAGTTTACATCCTCGAAAGACAAACAAGCTTAAAACAAGACAAAAAAGAAGAAAAAAGCTCAAATGTTCTGCTCTAAATCTGTTGTATTCTACAAATTAATTTGCGGTGACAGTCATGATGTGATAGTTGACAAATAAAGTCACATGTAAAATGCTCTTTCTGCATGAAAATTATCAAAGTTGCAGGTAAATCTTGAACCAAAAGTAAAAATCTTGTCTTTGGTAGAATGCACTAAATAGTGGCTACTTAGCTACTGATAAGTTTGTCAACCACAATCAACATTAGCTCTTTCACAAGACGTGCAATGTGCAATTACAAGACATCGACATAAAGGAAGTACTTTTTGTAAATACTTGCTAAATAAACTGGTCTCATGCCAGTTTATCAAAAAGGGTTTATATCTTAAAAACTGTGGAACAATTACAACTGCAAAAGTCAAAGAGTGAGCAATGCAAAACATTGTGAGTCCTTGAAATGTCAGTTAAAAGAATTACAGCCTGGTGAGCAACTGTGGAAAGTTCAATGAAAATGTGCTGAATAGCTTCAATAGTGTACTTGTATTCTTTTGGAAACTTCTTTGTTTTAAGACATTGTCCGATGAGGAGGTAGGAAAAGGCAGTAGAGAAGATCTTTAAGGATCCGTCGTTTTGAGGTATAAACAGTCCGTCTACAACAAATGGTTTAAGACTAGTTAGCTGACAAAGATTAAGAAGAAGGAAAACACGACAAAAATGCTGTTTGTTAGGCAGTTTGAAGTTTATCACAAGATTATTGCCACATTTAAAGATTTATTACCAAGCTTATTGCCATAGACAGAGCATTCACAGAGGTAAAAGCCCCAAGGTATATTTACCAGTCATGATAGGAAAAGCTGCTCTGGTTTGTCATGAAGAAATAAAGGTAGACCTTCCAGAAACACTCTCCTTCAGTGTCAGTTGTCTGATCATTGGAAAACGACAGCAACAGACTTTTGATTAGAGCAGCAATTAACAGAATTTCAGCATTTTTTAAGTTAATTTGAATTTAATTGAGCAGATGAACAGAATCAACTTTAGTCGTATCAGATGAATAATTATAGCATTACATTTCAGGCTGATGTGACATGGGCTACTATGATGTACCCTACCTCTCACTTCTATTGTTTTCCAAAAATAATTTCAAATTTTGATATGTCTGACCACAGAACAGTTTTCATTTTTGCCTCAATTTGACTCATCGAAATTTTTTTGCCTTTCTGTTTCATGTACACATATAGATTCTTTTTTGAATGAGCTTTAAGCAGCAATCGTGGATCACATAGTGAACTATGCTGACGCTATTTTCTGTGTCAACAATCATCCTCCAATACAGTGAAAAGAATGTTTTCAGTGTAGCACTGTCTGAAAGCCCACAGATCATGTCTGTCCAGTTTTTATTGTTGGCCTTTGCCTCGAGCACAGAGATTTCTCCAGATTCGTAGAATCTATTGATGATAAACTGTACTGTACATGACGAGATACTTAATCTATTTCTATTTTTACATTGAGAAAACAATTCTAAAATGATTTACATTTGAAAAAACTGCCTCTCTAAGATGCTATTTCTATTGAATTAATCACATTACTAACCTGCTGCCAATTAATCCAATTAGCTGCCTGCTGTTTCTTGTAGTACCACTGACTTTTCAGTTCAAGCATTTTTGTATGTTTCCTGTGCTTTGTTATGAATAAAATCAAGGTTCATGAGTTTGAAAATCATTAAATTATTGCACTGTGTGTATATATCCATCCATCCATCCGCATCCGCTTATCCTTTTCAGGGTCGCGGGGGGCGCTGGAGCCTATGTGTGTATATATTTATATAATATTTTTTTTTCAGCAATTAAACTTCATTGGAACTGGGGTTGTCTAGACAACTGTCTAGACACTGTTGTTTTGTAACTTCTGTTTTGTTAGACAAAAGGAAAACAATTTCATCATAATTTCATCAACAGTTCTGCTTTTTACTTGATAATTTTATTAATTCTTCTATGACAAGAGAAATGTAGTTCTCATATTTATCTTGTTCTCATGTTTAAAATAACACGAGAACAAGCTATGAAGTCCAAATTGAACATGTTGAAAAAACTACAGATATTCTCTCTGGTTCATTTTCATGAAATAATAAGGGAGTGGGCCTCATCGGGCCATGAAACTGCTTTTCAGTCAATTGTCCCGTGTGTTTAAAAAAGCCTGACAACAAGAAAGCGTGCAACTAACTGCCTCACACATCGTGTCTGGAATATACCATGGCGATGCACTGTCTACATTACTGTTCTGCATAGACCACAGCCCCCTAAGCCAGCTCATCACTGAGAGAGTATATGGATAAAGATCCAGGAAAAAGCAGAATAGCAGGTATACAGGACAGCTAGAAGTACCTCAGTATCCTTATAAGAGTCATGACAAAATGGACATGGGTCAGTAATCGTCAAATACCATCAGAAGATACACTGGCCACAGGAGGAGATGCCACTGATAGCAAAACACAAAAAGTTGTCATAATGCATGAAGGTCTCCACTCAAAGTTTGTACCCTGAGGCTCTACGACACTGATCATCAACTGGCGGCCCGCGGGCCAAATCCGGCCCGCTGAGCCGTTCAATCCGGCCCGCGACTGGAAATCCAAAATTGTGAGGATCAAAAAGGAAATAGTGGTCCACACTTTTAAAGCAACTAAAAGTGCTCTATAAATAAAGTTGACTTAGCCAGATTGAGTTGAGGCAAAATATCTATCACTCCTAGTGGTTGACTGTGGTATAGATGATGGGAGCCTGAATCAAATGCCTTCAGTTTTGTAATGAAATGGAAAAAGTATAAACATTAAACATAATGTTAAGCCAAAATTAGATTTTTATTAGATTTTCTCCTTGGGGGTTCGGCCCCCCAAGGAGACTGTCTGGTAAAACTCTGGCCCTCTGACAAATACAGTTGACGACCCCTGGTCTATGGGGTTTAGTGGGTTGTGACTATGATACAGATGAGTGACAGATGTTCAGTGACAGCTCAAAAGCCAACCTA
>VURO01019851.1:0-15529 GCA_015108175.1 Pelvicachromis taeniatus
CAGAGCGAGTAGGAGGAACAATGCCAGCAAGGTGATCAGGAGAATGGTGCCATCGAACTGGAGACACAAACACAAGATGCTTGAACATTATGATAGGTGCAGAGTACAAAGGCACTCGCGTTTGGCAGGCTGGACACAGATTTAAGCTGAAAAAATGCAGGCGTTGGATCTCCAGCACTAGAAGAAGTAAGTTGGCAACTGGCACAACAACTGATAAAAGTAAGAAGGGAAAGTAAAATATTTATTGCTGACAATTTTGAGGTACTTGTGAATTATTTTACAAGTACCTCAACGACCTAATTTGTGGCATGTATACATCCAAGGCTCTGTTCTGGACCTCGCTGCCCTTCTTCACTCATATGGTAAATGCATAAAGTGCTAGCCTTCCATATTTGCGCATAGAAATTGGCAGTACATATATAATAAAAACAGAAATAATAAGAATAAGTGCTTCCACTTTTGGTACTAGCTGGACAATTTTTGTTTTTTGTTTTCAACCACAACCAATATTAGTACCAGCAACAGCAACTGTGACAGGAGTAGTGGTAGAACCAGATGTAGTGACTGAATTCTCATATTATCCACAGTGGTAGTGCTGACAAGAAGAAGTAGTACAGTATTTTCAGCACTAATAGCAGTAGTGACAACAGATTAATCATAGCTGTGGTATGACTGATTTGAAGGAAAATAGTAAAAGCATATAGGCTCTAATATGCATGTTTTTCTTTCTCGAGGACAGTGGTTAATGTGAGCTTTTGCCATCCCTGAATGAATCCTTATGTTGACATGGCTCGCTTTAAGCTAGGCAGACGTCCGCGAGCCAAACATGGTTCTCATTAGAGACCACAGATGAGGATCACATGTGGTTAGACTTTCCCCCTATCTATCTATCTTGTGGCAAAGCTGTGGAGGATTTATCTGAACTAAGCAGTGGGGCCCGCTGCAGAAAACACGCCAGCGGGGCCAAATTATTATTTATTAAAAATCACCCGGGTTATGATTTCCTGTGACAACAACTTAATTTGCAGACAAGTTAAAACACTAGATGGTGGTGGCGGAGGGGGTGGGGAGGCATAACTACTAGCAAACAATGCTGAAAATTTTAATAGTGGCCACATCTGCATTTTGCTGCTTTTTCACATGTGAAGTGTGTGTTTTCTCCCATGCAATATGGATGATTTTTGTGGGCTAAGTACAAAGGCTGAAACCCCTCAGTGTGACACTTTGACGGATTCTGGAGAAGGGACACAGGGGGTCAGTGGGTTTGTGGCTTTTGCTTTCAGCTTTGATTCAGAGACTCCAACTTGCATGTTGTTTATTGCACCAGGCCTTCCAATCTCCAGCTGACAACGTTTCGTGCCTTCTCGAGCCTGGTGTGACTTCAGCCTATATGTTTTAGTTTAGTGCCATGAGGCTGCTAATTGCAATGGTATGTCTGATTGAGGTCTCTTTATCGTGAACCACAACAGAGTGGTTTAAATTTGCAGCATCTTCGTGGATATGATGCTGCATGTATGGAGGCGGTGCAGCTTCAAAGACCGCATATCTTTTCGTTTTTTGGGCCTGTTTAATATGTTCCAACAGACAGACTTCATTTAGTTAAACTGCTTTAAATTGCATTTGTTAACTTGCTCCATTTTACACATGCACCACCTCTAAATAGTGGTACCAAGAGTACATTTATCACAGATGCTTTACCAACAAAACTAAAATATTAAACTGGGAACTCCAAGGTCACCAAGCAGGTTCTTTAACCTGTTTATGTGACTGTAACGAGAAGGTTCATAAGGTCTTTGTTGGGTGGCTCAGTGCTACCAACCTCTACCTCTACCAAAAAAAAGGGAAAAAAACAAAACTAAGAGTGGAGAAAGCGAGACAACAGACTGTAAAGAAAAGAGAGAAATGTTGGAGAAAGCAGAAGAAGAAGCAGAAGACGAGTAGAAACCACACAAACCTTTTTCTTTACATTTTGTTAAGCGGTGCACTTCATCTTTACGAGGCATTTGTTGATTCAAAGCTAACACTAATATGAATCTTTGCAGTGTTCCTGCAGATGAAATGGCGTGAATACATGAAGCTTTCACTTACACACTCTGTGGTGGTGATGTGAACGTTGCTGCTGATGAAGGACAGACCATCGTTCATGCTCACTTGGAGGTAAATCACCCTAAAACAACACACACGTACACACACACACACACGCACACACACACACACACGTACACACACACACACACGTACACACACACAGATGAAGGAAAGGAGAGTAGATCAGTGTTTGGGTGTAACATTACAATCCACGCTAAGCGAATTTAGATCCGTTTATTTAGTCTGTCTGAAGTCTTTCCAGCTCAAGCTCGACTTTGTTTGATGGGAATGATGTCATTTAAACTTGGGTTTGTGCCAAATAACGTCACCGAACTGTCTGCGAAAGGCGAGGTGGTTCGTTACATGTGAGAATGAAATCTGAACCAACAGAGAACGACCGCAAGAGGAGAGGATTATGAGCTGAAAGTGACAGATTTTTAGCTTAGGAGAAAACTGAGCAATTTCTTTTCTGCAGTAACTCGAAAGAGGTTGCTTTTGACTGTTCCCAGCTGCGAAAATCTCAACCAAGCAGGAGGAAATGTTATTAAAAACTCTTCCTAATAGATGAGGCATGCGCTGAATCGTGTGACTGTTGTTTACGAACCCTGTATCACTTGAAAATTGTGCAATCTGACTCCAAATAAACCACTTTTTAAAAAAAAAAAAGAAAAAGAAAAGAATCAGCAATGGTTAATAAACAAAGACAGAAAGTTTAGAGTGTTTTCATGTGACTGATTGTGCAACACAGCAGGCACAGGAGCCAATACAGGGAAGAACTAAAAACACAACCTGCTAGTTTGAGCCATTTTTTATGGTTCTGGACAGGTTGTGTTTTTTTTTCTTCCAAGAAATGACAACATGCTAAAAGCATCAGGAGGAATAACAACAACAACCACGTCTCCTCTTTAAAGGCAGTTTATCACATTTACTTGGAACTAAAAAATAATTTGTTCAACAGATCTCTAGTAAATATTTATCTCACTTCAAAAATGGATAAACTTGCCAAAAAGAGTACACAGTACAGACTTGTGTCTGTAAACCATGTAGGTTTTCCTGTGGCCTGAATCCCTTCTCACTTTTGAGAGGTGAAAAACAATTCAAATGACCCCCAGAGACCTCTCCAAAGCCTGTTGTTATTCACTTCATAAAAACGTGGATGAAAGGCATGCCTGGATGTGAAAGAGGTCTGGCAGATGGAAGGAAGGGGGGTGCGGACAGAGAGGTGAGCTGGGTTAGTGGGTGAAGTTCATGATCAACAGCATACGTATTGTGCTGACGACAGACATCTGGACACGAGTAGATTGAAACCTAAAGACAGCCTAGATCTGAGCATGCTTTTGATCACTTCTGCATGGATGCCGACTCCCTCTCCTTAGTTCAGGTCTGGACATCTGTAGACAGAGTGTAGTATTAATAGCATCAGTCCACGTATGCATCCTAGTTGATCTCAGTGGCTGACTTTAGTTTCCATATTACCAATAAAACTTTATTTTCAGTTCAATTTCATTTATATAGCACCAAATCATAATGGTAACTAGAGCATTTGTTGAGGGCTAAATAGAGATTTAGTCCTTTTGATATGTGGCCATGTTGTCAAGTTTACTGCAGCAAAAAATGTTCATGGGAGTAAAAGGCCAACGACCATGACTAATCTGATTAGCAGTGATCTGTAGTATAATGTAGTGTATTATAAAAGGAAACTATTACAAGAATAAAAAGCTAGAGAAAACCTATGCAGGAAATGTAGGCTACAGTAGTAGACAGCTGTTAAGTAAGGAAGTGAAACAGACAGGAGCGATAAACCCACAAAATATGCAGTATAGAAATGATACACTGATTGGTGTGTAGGTCAAGAACCTACTTTATTAGTCTGAGTTTCAGAAGAGTTTTTACACTCTGCTGAGAATCAGGCTGCACATAAACACACATGGCAAGGTCACGGTAAGTGCTACATGGCTTTGATCAGCCGAGGCTGGATAAGCAGACAGTTGAGAGAGCGCAGAGGAGTGATGATGGGATCAAATATGGAGTTAATGGGTAACAAGGACAGATAAAAGACAGAAAAGAGACAGAAAAATAAACAGACGGGCAGGCAGAAGCTGTGGTAAGGTTTCACAGAAACTAGCAAATAGGTCAAAAAGAGCCAGCCTGGCACTAAAAGCCGCAGAGGTGAAAGAGAGAGTCTGGAGGTTAAGTGTTTAGGTCTGAAAGGACTTGAAAGTTCACAAGTGCTAAGGTGAGATCAGAACAACATACAAAGATACAAATGAATCTAATCTGTGGGAAGTTGTGGGGATGTGAATCCACCACATCTGTGTTACAGTCCTTCCACCTTCGACTGAAGTTGAGCAAGCTGAAGCCGTCACTCCAGGTTTATTAAATCTTTCTCCAAGGAAGCAAATCAAATTCTCTCTGCTACTGTACCACAGCCAGCACACATATCACCTCCAAATGTGATTTATAACCACTACAGTAGAGTTAAATCGAGGAATTTGTAAACAATTATAGAAATACAAGAAGTACCCTAAAAAGTCAAGAAAGAAAGCGTGAGAAGAGGACCTCTGGTATTAGCTGACAAGGTCTCGCCTGCCTACTTTGTGTTTAAAGTCTTTACCACCATCCACTCAACCTTGTATTCTGTGGCCCAGTGTACTTTTCTTCCCATAAAGAGTTAGGTTAGAGGGGTTTGTGGATTGTTGATGTTGGAGCATAGTTGGGCTCTAAAAGGAGAATACAGCTAGCTGATGAGAAGCAATTCTGGCCCCTTCTTGGGTTACACCGAAAACTTGTGTGACCGTCATGTGGTCAAAGTTCGAGTAGCCTAACCTCAGTTGTCTTAGTTTTCACAGCCCTTCATTGCTCCTTTGAACACGGGCAGAAACATTTTTTTAATGCCCTGTGGATGCAGCTTTTTTCTATTGTAACGTTAATTAACTTTATGAAACCTCAACAAACATCGAGGCCTGATTTCAATCTCATCTAAACTTGGGCTGCAATGTTTTGGAAGTCATTATACCAGAACTGATTCATTTTCGGTCACTTTAGAGCAAACTTTAAATACACTATTGACGTGGTATCAGTTGACATGCAGATAAGGAACGGTGCTAGCTTTTATTAGGTTTTTCTTCTTGAGGCACCAATTTCTATCTGTGTCTACCAGAATTTGCTTTAGTTTTCACTGCTCTGTTCTAATTTACGATAGAACTACGACATATTTATGAAGGGTTTACCACTGAATATGCTGCCACAGTGAGAGAGCCTCTAATATTTTGGTAAGCTGTAGTGGGATTGAGAACAGAGGAATCTGGCCTCGGATGGGGATCATAAACAGCTAATGTACAGCAGGCGTCTTATGGTCTGTGCACACATACATGTGAATATATTCATGTGTTTCTTAGCCCCAAAGGAAAAGAATGTGGTCTAAGATGCACATGGATAACACTGAAGTATACGCACTTTGTCTTGAAAGGGTGATGAAAGGGGCTCTGCGTGACTAAATGAAATCATGAAGTTATAAAGAAGAGGCACTTACTTTCCAACTTCATCGATAACAGGAGCTGGACACAATAAGAATGTGTCTTCTACACCAGCTGGCTTTTCATCTAGAAGAAAAAAATAAAGCATTTTGATCACAACAGTCACTTTGAGCTATGTAGCATGTACAGACAACATACACTAGTGAAAAGTGAATTAGCTTGAGTTTGAACAATATACATTTTTGGACATTTTTTAATGAAAAATAATAAATTATGCAGTTGTGTCTTTAAACCTGACAATCTATATTTTGTTTTTTGTGTCAGGATCGACTTTTTCTCATGAAAATTGTATACTAATAGCACACATCTGTCACAGTTCAGCTTGATTTATATTAAAGAAACAAAGCGTAGGTGTACTCACTGATCGTGATGGTGTCATTGATTTTGAAGCTGCAGAGCACCTGGTCGATGTTTCTTGCATGGAGAAACCCGTTCCCTTTCACCACCACTTGAAAAGACTCTGGTTACACAAGGTATTTTTACATTTTAGACACTTGGCAGGCAGTCGGTAAGAAAAATTTAACACTTTATTACTTTATCCTACACAAAGCTCACTTTCCTGTTTAATGTGGCACAGTTGCACACCAGCATGGGGTGGTGATGTCTTTGTAATAATGAAGTATTAGTTCAGAAAAGCCAAGAAGCCTCTAGCTTAGATCATCAGTCTCGTATCGGTCGTTCTATTTAAACCTCCCCACGGTTGCTGAGTGTCTGCAAGCTGCCTTGCAACCCACCTTTATTGAAGGTCCTGCTTTTCTTGCTGTTTCTGACTAAATCAGTGCCACATCTGCCGTTATTAATGCCCTCCCTGGCTTGCACTTATGCACCTTCACAAATACAAGGGTTTTATCAAGGAAATAACTATATCTTGACTGTAGTGGACCTGAATGAAATTGAGCTTATTTTTCCATGTAAAAAAAAGTAATCAAAATGTTGTGGCTTACTCTCCTTACATTGCTTTAAAATACAATAAAAAATAAATGATATATAAAATAAATAGAACTAATGTCTCTGCTGGACCTTAAATAGTTACAATGTTGTCACAAATTGAAACTACTGTTATATACAAGCAAAATATATGTATATAATAAGGTTTCTAAAGCAAGCTGCTGCTAGAGCAAGTGAGGCAGCTTGCTCTAGCAGCAGGCCATGGTATAATATTCAGTGTGAAGTTAAATAATTCCTTCTTTATGGGTGCAAGTAATTCATTGCTTCATAAAAGCCTAAGGCAGATGTGAAAAACAGTCAAAGTCCTTCTGCTATTGCCAAAAACTTTTAATCCAACCCTGCTTTTATCTGTTCATTT
Organism: Pelvicachromis taeniatus; assembly: GCA_015108175.1. Taxonomy (NCBI): domain Eukaryota; kingdom Metazoa; phylum Chordata; class Actinopteri; order Cichliformes; family Cichlidae; genus Pelvicachromis; species Pelvicachromis taeniatus. Next base: position 6,931 of record VURO01019851.1, read on the forward strand.
GTGGCTTTTAATGTCCATTTATTGTTACTTTAACTGTCATAATCTTTCTCTTGGCAGGAGAATAAAGAATGTTGTCTACTTTACATCATATCCGGAGGAAATCTCACCCCTGTCCCTCCGTCTCACGGTCACTCCTTTTAATGAGACTCTGTAATAATATTCCCTCCGTGTTACCCAGTCCCAGCAGATTTCCTGTAAGTGACCTGGATGGCCATAAATGGTAATTTCTTTCAGTCTGGGATTGTCATAATTCAAAGAAGCTGACACTAGGCACCCACTAATGAAAATGACACAGTGGAAGGAGCAATAGTTTGCTGGCATATGTGTCGATGACTCAGGAGGGACCACGTTTAAGCTGTAATTGTGAATGTGTGAGTTTTATAGCTCCTCACCTCCTGCACAAACACTGGAAGGCTCAGCTGCCAAAATTTCAATGCAGGATTTCTTGATGATCTGGGAGAGAAAAGACAGCAGTGATTTTTCCACATTCATTTTGATACTAGCCATGTTCGTGAGGTAAAAGCTCATTTAAAATGTTTTGGGGATATTTGGGAGTCATCTGATGTAAAATAATCCTTAAAAATACTTAATCAGTGTGTGTCTTAAAAAATGTTAAAAAAAAACAAATAGGGTTAGAAGTTCTTCCACAGCTGAATACTTTCATGTTTTGATTTCCATATTCTTTCAGTACAATAATGAAAGAATGGTTATATTATTATTGAGTCTCTAATTTCATTTTTTTTAAATTACTATTTTTGTTATTAGTTTCAGTTCTGCAACCGTGTGCTGTGGTTCATGTCTTGATTTTTATTTATGACAGTTGCAGTTCCCACCCTTTGTCTCGTTTCTGTGCTTTTATCTTGGTTTGTCTTTGTTCCTTTGTCTGAGATCTTGCTAAGTATAAGTATTCATGTCACTATTAGTGCTCTTTTAGTTATTTCCTGTTTCCTTTGAAAGATGTTATGTCTTGATTACCTTCATCAGCCTCTAGTTCCCCATCCTGTTTCCAGTTCCCAGTTAGTTATGTGGATATAAATAGTCCAGTTATGTTTTTGTCACATGCGTGACTAGTCCTTTATTCACCCGATCCTGCACTGTCACCATGATTGTCACGCATCCAAAACTGAAAAACCAATCTTTTGCCCAGTGAGCTGATGAAATGCTGTTTTTTCACCATGTTAGTTGTAGGAGAGAAGGCAAGTTGAGGTAGCTTACCCTGCTTGATCTGAACTCTGACTATGTGAGTGTGTTTCAGCCAGTATACACAAAGAGTTACAGTTCTGCGTGTTGCATGACAGAATACTGAGCAGAGAGTTGAAACCTAGATAAGTCAGTGCTCCTTTTAAAAGCTTAAAATTTGGTGTATTGCCTGGTCTGAGAGAAAATAAACTCTTAAATATATTAAATCGGTATGAAATTGTACAATAATGTTTTCAAAGGTCAGGTTTTGCCTTTAAATAAACAACAGTTTAAAATGACATTGCAGAGAGAGAGGATGTTATGTTGAATATGTAAATACGGATGTAAAAGTGTTTATTTACCGAATCAATGACACCCCGCAGGGCGTGGAAGCCTCCCAACACAGGAAACACATGTTCAATGGTGTCTGCAATGGTGGCCAGCTATAGTGGGAAAAAAGTTCAGATAGAGGTACACAAACAGAAGAAAACAGAAGAAGGATTAATCAAAGGAGGCTAAATAAACTTGAAAAATGAAAGATGAGGCCATGACAGGGGGAAAGCTGCCTCAAATGTACTCATGTGAAGCAATTTCAGATGGTTTAAAGATGAAGAACTGTACAGTAAGAGAACACTTGAGTCAGAGTCAAAGTCAGAGTTAAAAATCACTTGAGTTGGTTTACAGGGAAAATGATGGGTTGGCCAATTTGCACAAGGGTGTGGTGTTGTATTTTTTCCTAATCAAATATCTTACAGTTTGGGGGATTAAAGGGAATATATTTCATTATACTGCACATATTTGTTACATCTGGATTACCTGTGTCTCGTTGAAGTCTTTGACACCAACACAGTACACAATAGCTCCCAGAGATCTGGCTTCATTCGCCTGTTTGAACAACACAGGCAAAAAGTTGAGCAAACTCCAGAAAACTGTCAGTCATCAAGCCAATGATAACAATTTCACTTTTGGTTTAGCCCTGTTTCTGAGCTCTTACCAGAGTCATCTGGAAAATCAGTGCTAGTGTGGATTTGTTACCTGATGTTGTGCATCTCTAAGCTGATGCTCATGTAGCTCTCCGTCAGTCAGAGCAATAATCACGCTGGCAGTACCTGCAAATCATATACACCTGTGCTGTAACTTCACCATGTGCTCCATTGTTGTCTAGCAAATTAGATAATTATGTTTATTAATGCTTACCAAAGTTCTCCTTCTTTATCTGCTGATTTGCCTTTAAACAAAGACACAGCACATTTCAGATTTAAACAGTTAATAGAAGGAGCTTTGAGTAGCTCTCTACATAACAGATTTACTTTGCAGTGTAAAAATGAATGGACACATTACAGCACACACTCACAAGCTGTAATCCGAGGTGCATGAAGGTATCTCCACCAGGAACCTCTCTGTTCAGTGCGTTCAAACCCTTCGTGATGTCAACTCTGCAGAAAGGAACAGAGCATAATTGGATTTCTGTACTACCTAAGCATTCCTGGAAGCTAACCTACGGTACTGATTAAATGTTTTTAGCTACATATATGGAAATATAGTAAATAAAGCAAATACAGAGCTTGTACAGTTCTAATGAGCTTGAAAGTCAATATTTCGTATGACCACCTTTATTCTTCAACACAAACTCAACTCTTATAGTCAAGCTTTCTTATAATTTCTTTAAGTGGTTTTTAGGAATAGTTCTCCAGGGTCCTTCAAGAACTTTCATCTTTGTGAACCTGATCCCGCACTGCTGCAAAAATGTTGAGGTCTGGGCTCTGGGGAGGGCAATCCATGACTGACAGTGTTCCATTGTGTGTTTTTCTATCCAGTTATGCTTGCACTCCATTGGCAGTGTGTTTGGGATCATTGTCAATTTGAAGAATAAAGCTACTGCCAGTGAGATGCTTTCCTGATACTGAATGGTGGACTAAACTCTGACACTACTTTTCTGCATTCATAATTCCATTAATTTTGACAAGATTATCACACTCACTGAAATGTGCCCTGAACCATGACAGAGCCTTCACCATATTTTAAAGATGGCTGTAGATGCTCATTGTTATACCTCTCTGCTGACCTTCTCCATATATATGTAGGGTGATTATTTGAACCAAAAATCTTACATTTTATCATGCCACAAAGACTTGTTGCCACTGATTTTCAGTCCAGTTCTTGTGTAATTTGGCCTCAGCCTTTCCCCCCTGTTTCCTTTCCTTAAGAGAGGCTCTTGACTGCCACCTTTCCGCTGGGTCAATTTCTGATGATCCAGTGAACAGCAGGTGAAACTACCAGATGAATCTCTCAGGATTTGTATCAAGTCTTTGTTGGATCCTCTCCCCATTTCTTAAGGAAACTACCATAAATCTTCTAGTAGTGGCCTGTCTCTTATTGACGCCCGTTTCTAATAAACACCGGGTTTGAAAACATGTCACGACAAATAGATGCCGGTCTCCAATATTAGCCGGTCTCCTTTAAGTGTTGGTCTGTAGTAAACGCTGATCTCCAATGACCCACTGTCTTTTCCGTACACTACTAGTCTTTTCGTACCATGTGGGCTAGCGCCCTCCTGCAGTAAATCATACAGCAAGTACCTATTCGTGTCAAAAATGTTTTGTCATCGGATGCTATCGAGGAAGGAAGAAAGTCAAAACGAAATTTTTTTGTGTACATTTCTGCTGTTGTTGCATTTCTGCCTACATTTTGTGGCCATAAATATGGTACCATACCGTATTTTACTGCCAAATGAACTCCATTTACCCATCACCATTCTGTCTGAGAAGGGAATACGAGCTGGTCTCCAACAACCACCGGTCTTTTTTAAACACCGGGCCATCCTAATAATTTTTTGAATAAACGCCGGGGCTACAATTGGAAGATATACGTACTTTCAGATAGTGTTCATCTTTTGTCCTCCACTTATTCAGTTACTTCAGACTTTTAAGACTTTAACACTGCAGAGCAATATGATTTCCAGCAATTAACTGAATCACCTTGGCATATTTCTGCAGAGTATGCTAAGGTGATTCGGCTAAAAAGTTGGTGCAAAAATACTATTTTATGTACTATTTAGCTGTCAAACTATGTTATCTTTGTCAGTTTATTGTAGATTCAACTAAAAAAATGAGAACAAATAATAACATGCTAATAACAAAATGCCTATAGATACAATTGAAAAGTTGTCTGTTATGGGTAGACACAAAACTGGTTCAGAACTTTTCTCAAAAATACTTTTAAAAAACAAGACACAAGTATTTTGGGGATTCTCGAAGCACCAGTATTCTGTTTACATTTTTGCTCATTAATTACTCACTCACTTGGGACTTCCTAGCATTCCTGTTTTCAGTTTTCTCTTTATTAGTTTTGTTTACTAAAATTAGCTTCTGGGGGCTCCCATCTTGCTTAAATGTATTCAATCTTTTGTATTATTTTTTTTTTTTTACTGCACCAACATTGTTGCTTCTTATGTGTTGTGTTCATTTGAAATGTAAATTTATTGACAATGACATATTTGGGGGTTTGTCCGGGATTTTGACCATCTTACCCAACATAAGAAACTGAAAAATTTATGCCAGATTTTGAACTTTTGAACCTTTTTGCCTTATTATCTGTGAAGGATACAAAACACATTTATAATGTATTCACATGTTAATCTAAGCAAAATATCTGAATACTTTCACTACTTAAGAATGCAAGCTATAGCTACTTCTGTTAGGAATGAAACTTGTTTTACACAGTAGTGGACACATTTCTCATTCTCGTCTCTTATTCAACAAATGTTGTGTCAGTTCCACTGTGACAGAGGCCAATTTTGATTGCACAATTGATCCTGATGCAGTGGATTAAATTGACTTTGCATGTGGATGTTTCTGTCACATGAGATCACTTGATGCCACAAAAACTTTCACACAGAAACACAAACTCAGCTAATGTTAGCTGTTTTTAAATAATTGCATTAAAAGGTTATATTAAATAATCTCATTCACTTGTAAGACAAATTAATTCACCTGTTTTCCGTCAGTTTCAAAATGATGGACGCTCTTGAGGAAAATGTTATGAAGGACATCCTCAGCATAGGACTAGAAAAGTTAAAAAAGAAAGAGCAAATAAAGCACCACACATATTATTTAAGGTTCACCCAAAAGAGTGACCAAGAAGTGAAGATATTAGTATTTGTCCACTTAGTACAACAGCCTGTGTGAGAAATACAAACATTTCTATGTCATGTAATATTAATCAGAAACAGTTATTCTAAGTAATAACAATAAAACACAAAAAATATAACAATTTTTCTTGAAAACATAAAATAACTCTTAATTCATCTTGTGCTTTGTACTCATGAATTTTCTTTCTTCTCTTTTCTTCAGCAGATATCTTGGAGACAAGACACAGATTGCTGATTTACTCCAGCAATCTGTGTTTCTAGCTTGAGATTAGCTTTGTTTAGAGCACATAACGAAGCCATATGACATGAATTTGTTCCAGTGTGCAGGATCTGAACCCTTTGTTGCGTGACAGTGACATAAATGTTGATACTAAGGCTGCATTGCTGAATCTTCAGATGTGGAAAAGTTCTGTTTACTGGTGAAAGGAATTACACCCACTTTAACGATTTGAAGCAAGAATATGTGTTGCTTGTGTGAGAAAGTAAGTTAAGGCAGATTTGGATTGTTTAAAACTTTTGCATATTTGTTAAAAAACTACAGCTTTGAGGAGGAGCTGCTCTTTGCTATGGCTAGGCCACAAAACCCCAGGTGTTGTGGCCTTCAAATTGTGTGGGGGAAAAAACCTTTAAGTGTAGCTGAAAGTTGAAATCTGGCTTTTTATTGAAACTTTTTTCTTTAAATGTATGACATATTTTAAGAATGATATTTCAATTTTGAAATTTTAGATGCAAGATCTGCCTGTGCTTTTTCATAGGCCAGGGAACAACTTAGGATCCACAATTACTGAGAAAATGTCACATGAAATTTATAAAAGTGATCAGCCCACATTAGTATTTTTAAAAATGAGCAAATTTAACAAGGAAACTCAGCATAGGTTTTTATTTCCCAAACTTATTATTAATAGTGAATCTTAAATACATTTGGAGGAAAAAGAAGTCCATCAAACCAAGCCAGCTCACATACATAAATATATTTTTGCCTGTAGTCACTGACACAACTACTGGAGAGTGAGTGAATCATCAGCCCGAATGCTGAGTGACTTAGCATATGGCAAGCTGTAGCTGTAAGGACAGATTTTTTTCACTTTACCAGAGTGACTGCTGTGTATGTGCTTTTCTCTTCAGTAATTTATATCTCCGGGCTCCAGGAAGTTGAATACAAGGCAACATGCTGTTTGGAGACTAACAATGCTGGTTCCAAACGCTGATGTTGCACTATGCAGTGTATTTCACCTACATTATCCCATTTATCTATGCAAATCTGTTGGCTTTATTTTGTCTGTTTACACACATATTCTCTTACCTTTTAAATTTTTCTGCTAAGTTCTTCACAAACTCATAGATTTCATTCCAGTGATCCTTTACACTGCCAGATCTAGAAGATAGAAAAAGAGAAAAGCACAATGGATAGCACATTTGTTTTAAAAAAAAGGTTATATCAAGAAAAATGTGAGAAATATGACACTGTTTGATATCATAGTGACTGTAGCAAGTCTAATAAAAATAGAAAATTAAAACATAAAGATAATTTGCTAAGCAAGACCTCATAAAGTATGTACAGTTTTAGATAGACACTAACCTTCATATGCTAGAGTATTCATACAAGTGGATTAAAGCAACATGAAGAACAAGCTGAATATATGCCAGGCAAAACACAACTGCTCAACTTGTAAGCAGTGCCTTTACCGTGTGTCATTGCAATAAAAGTACTGTTTTAATTTATTTAATTAAAGTAATATAACTTTCATTCCTGAGTTGCTAAACATAACTAGCACCCTATCGTGTTCATTAGCAACAAATAGTTTACCTAATAGGCCATTTGTTAGTGATCCTCAAAGGGAACAATGTAAAACTTAATTTTGTTATGAATATGGATTGTTTTGTTCAAGTAACAGAAATATGTATGGTAATAGTCAGTTGTGACAGGATTGGGAGTATAGTTTAGCACACTCCTGTATCATTAATGTGGCCCTCAAGGATGAGGAAATAGACCCTGGTCTCCCGAGGTGATCCTCCATAAAAGTGAACTATCATAAAATAATACCCTGTGGAGCTGCCTTCATGTCCTCTAGCCAGACAGCATGCACATTATGGGGCGATTTTATTAAGAGCGATCATTAGGGGAGAGAGCTTTGGGTATAAAGTAACCAGTCAGTAGGTCATCCATGAGCCAGGGAAGAAATCAGAGAGATAACACCAGGAAAATGAACCAACTGAAGGTGCTAAAATTGGAAGAGGATGAAGCAAGAATTATTCAGTGTTATTTTCAGTACTGACATTTTTGTTTGTTTTTCAATCTTTGTATGGGACAGAACGACAACACCATTTTTAATTCAACTTATTCAGCTGCATTCATCCATGCAGCTCTCTAAGAAAGAGACCAAACACGAAGGCATGCTTAAAGTGGAAGTTTGTATCCTTGTGATGGGAGAAAATGGGAAACAGACTAAACACCCACTCTGTTATCCTACTTTCTAGCTGAATTAGTTCCTTGCACACCAAATAGCTGTCTGAGACCTCTAACCATAACAAGGTGAATCAACCATTCCTTGCAAGCAGGTTTCTCATGCTTTAAGCTGATAATATTCATATGTGTTTCCCATGCAACGTATTTGTATTACGTGGATAGCTAAACTTGCAGGAACCAACTTAGCTTCTGTCATGTGAACTGTTTTGGAAAACAACGCCAGTTGCATGGCCAAGGCTTGAAATGGAAATGAATTGTGACTAATGTTATTTTCCTGCAATAGCATGTCAAAGAGGTTATAACCCCTGGTGTTTTTGTATTATTGCTTGGAAGCAGAGGGGTAATTATTGAATTTGGCAGGATTTGGGGGAAGACAGAGCCAGGGAATACCAGGGAGTTTCCCATCATGCCCCAGTCATTCAAGGCTTTTTAGCCTGCCAAACCAGACTCTAAACCTTGATTAAATGCTTTGTTAGATGCATTCGTTTCGTATGATTTCTGTTTAAAGTAGGAAATAATACTTCCACTGCTCATTTAGTATATCCAAGAGATCAGTACAGCTGTTCACAAGCAATGCTGACATGTCTGAATTACACTTAAATTCAAGACTTATTTTCCAGCTACAGCACAGAAATTTCAAATTAATGTCAGCGTGGTTTATTAGTATTTGTTTGACTCATACAAAAACTTTGTTAATGGCAAATTCTAGAAAAACAAACCAATTGATTGCTGAGATGAAGGCAAAAACGTCTCCGCAATATTATATACGTGTTATGTAACTCTGAGTGGTTTTCACCCTTTAA
>VURO01019856.1:0-10037 GCA_015108175.1 Pelvicachromis taeniatus
TGTATGCTGAGTCCAGCCCCGCATTGTACAGATGCATTGCAGACGAGTTGTGCTGATTAGCGCCGTCTTCAGCCCTTTAAACACCAGAAATATTCTGTGTGAATATTGACTGCGTAATTTCACCGCATGAATTTGTAGCATTTATTTTTTCAAACCAAGCTTGTTTACAGAGCCAAAAAAACAGATCTGACCAATCACATCACAGCATATGGGAACAAGCACTCTCACAGCTCAAAGTGCCCAGAATCTGTAAATAAGCCAGTGTGACATCACAGCTAGCTGCTACTGTGGGTCAGAGGGCGCTCTGAAGGGATTCCTCTGCCTCCTCAGGTGTGGTCCCACCTCTGCCAAACTGCCCCACTGATTCTTGACAAAGCATCGACTCCGTAATGGTAAAGGTAACTGACACTGGTGTGATGGCCTTTACATAGACCGACTGTGATGTGTTTATAAATGATATGGCACGTATTCTCAGCGATCAGTCTGAGTCTGACAGCGACTGACTGAAGATCGGTTGCCTCCCATCAGCTGTCCAGTGCAATTGCATTTCGCTGAAGAGTGGCTTTTTTTCTTCTTTTGGGGTGGGAGGGGATAATTATTGATGTACAGTTTAAAATCTCAGCATTTAATATGTAAGCTAAATATTACCTAACATGTGGAAAACCTCACGTTGGTAAATATTGTGAGTATTGAGCTTTGTGAGTTGACAGATGAGTTTAAGCTAAGCCTGACCCCATGTTTCACAGACACTTGAGGGAGTGGGTATATCAGGTCTTTACTCACTGCGGCGCTCGGCTCCATTTTTCTGCTCTGACAACACAAGTTAAGAAACGCAATATGACCGTAATCATGGGTGATCCATAACCGGTAATTTCTAGAAAGATTTATGACCGATCTAACAAGGTTTTCAGTTAAACCGCAAAATATTGCTTTGATTAGTCAGCATTAAAGAAATTAATGTCTTTATTTAAATGAAAATAAAGCCTTATCATGGTGGTATTTAAATAAGACAAACGATGACAGGACTTAAATAATGACTCTGTCTTTATGTTGGCCTTACATTAATATTGCTTTTTATCTCCATCCAGGATATTAATAATGGAAAACTGTGGGAATTAATACTTTTGATCATTAAGAGCTCAGAGCTGTGTGAGAGGGAGAAGTAAGTGCCGGGGTCGTCATTAATAACCATCATAAAACATTGAACCTGTGGCTCTTTGGTGCCTCATTGCTGATGATTGATCATGAATATTAATAACACCAAATGGCAAATAAATGGCATCGTTTAAATGCTTCATATATTACTTATTGAGGAGGTGCTTTGCACAAAGAGGCGCCGTATTTCATCCAACAAAACCGTCAAATATGCAAAAGAATATTTTACAATGAAGATAAAGGTGGCGGGAAACATGTCCTCCTGACCACTTTGTTAATACTTAAGGAATTTAAAATATTAATTTGTGTTTGTGGATTTGAATAATAGGTAAAGAAGGGTAGAAACTGTTGGCTTCTTTTTTAATATTTTAGGTGTTGGAGCCTCAATTTTAGTGTTTTGGCTGCTGCCATCTGGGCCTCTGACAATATTTAAATACCTGTTAGTGTCAAATGACATCTAAATAATCCTATCATTTCACTCGCCACATCACGGTTAACCTCACAGCAGCCATATTATTGGTCAGATGACGCAAATAAAAATGCTCCTAATGGGTCCAACAGGTCCAGTTCAGGTGAAGCTAGAAGACAGATAGCACCTGTCTGTCAAAGAGGCCACGCCCCTAATAATGCAAACTTTAAACCTTAATAAACACACAGGTGACTTATAAAAAAAAAAAAAAAACGTTGTTATAAAGGAGGAAACATTTTGTACTTTAAAAAACAAAAACATTTTTTAAAGTAAATAAAAAGTAGGAGATTGATGGTACGCTGGTGGGGTCAAAATGGATTTAAGAAGTGAAATCAAAGATGATAAACTCGTTTTGTTAACTGATTTTTATGGAAAATAGAAATGAATAAAAGCAGTTGAAAGAGAAACAGAAGAATGTCCAGCAAACAAGTAAGATCCAGTTTCCCTTTAAATTAGGCTGAAGTGAATCAGTGTGATTTAGATTAAGATGAATCAAATCAAAGCTATGAGTTAGTATTATTTTCCAGATCGATTCGTCTTTATTTGTGTTATGGTTTTGTCTTTAAATTCCAGGAAATGTTTTGACGATAAGAAAAGAGAACGACTCCTTCCTTGTAAAACAACAGAACATGTGACTTGCTGATGTTTCTAATGGAGCTGATGAGAGAGAAAAATACAGTTTGTAACCCGACGTGATCGAAGCGTGGCAGTGAGAGTGGACATGAAGAGACTGTATCATCAATATCCTGATCACACACACACACAGCTGTGCGCAGGCTGACAGGAAGTGGTCATAAATAATCCAGACTAACACCATGAGCGCGGCCTTTACCTCCCTCCTGCACCACCTCACATATCGAACATGACATAATTCGCTGTAATAAAACCAAACGTTCACTTCATAAATTTGCATGATTTATATGGAAGCTGCAGAATGAATTCAGCATCATAAATATGCAAAAACATGAAAGCATTTTAATTTATTCTCATGTGATGGCGGGACTTAATTACTGATTGGTTTCCCTGAGCTCGCGCTCATTAGGAAATGTGCGTTAATGAAGTGAACGCCGAGCGTCTACCTTTTTATCCTGTGTGCACACAGCGGCAGTGAGTCTAACTTCTCATACGCTTCCATTCTCTGCAGCGTTATTTAAACGCCGGGGTCACACAGCGGGCGTACATCTGACTTTAGCAGCCACAGCGAGGTAATCAGAGTCCTCTCACGCCATCGCTCCTCCTCCTCCTTCACTCTCCTCGCACACCTTCCCGGCTCTGTACAAACAGATACCTGTCACGTATGAGGAATTGGACCGCTCCTTAACGGATTATTTACTTTTAATGGGCGTGGGGGATGATGAGAAAAGCACTTAATATGTGCTCACACGAGGCGTGATGTATGGGGTCTCGTAACGCCGGCGGCACCGCCCCGGGCTGCTCGGCAGAAATAAATCTGGGAGGCTGCAGGGCTCCGCGCAGCTCTCAGACCTCAGGTCTGCGCTTCTCTCACTGAAGCACAGGAAGGCTGGACGTCAGGAGAAAAAGACCGAAATCCACGTGTGGTCATCGACGTCAGTATACGTCAGGCTTTAACGGGGGCAAAAATTTAAAAATTACAAATAATACGCACCTGCAGGCTAAAACATGTCCTCTAACGTCCACGTGAGTCACTCCTCCATGGACGCCCATGTTAAAACAGCCTGATATGAAAACTGGTTGGTGTATAGATAATTTCACCCTCCACGGCACCTGTACAGGTGTTTCATTATCTACTTGTTTAAATTCACTTTGGTAAAACATCTGAAGATTTCACATGGTGTCGGATAAAAAAGCATTTCTCAAAGCACAAAACCTTTCATAACTTTGGGGGTGGGGTCAAAACTCACCTGTTTACATTGTATAAGGCTGGAAGTTTGTATTGTTGGGGGCGTGGCCTCTTTGACACAGGCGGCTGTAGCTACTAGCTGGCTAGCTCAGCTATAGGCCAGCGAAATACTAACAGCCCGTCCAAGAAGTCTGAGCTGAGTTGGTGAGTAAAACTCTGAAAAACGTCATTGCGGCACCCAAAACTGAAGCTTTACATTTTAGATACATATATATGTAAGCATGTGTAAGTCAACAAATACTTGTTTGTCATGAAATAAGAGATGCTTCTTTGTTATTTGTGATGTTTTTCCCTCTATAAAATCATAAAACATGTAACATGGAGTTTATGAAGCATACTTGTAAGTTGAGCAGTGTTAACATGTTAGCTAGCAGCTGAATGTCCTCCTGTGGATCATGTATTTAAATGTAATAATAAAGTGAAAACCAGCCGGGATATTAAATATGTATATGAAAGGTCTTAGATGTGATTACAGTGTGTTGTAAAGCGTTTATTTTGCGTGCATATTGATTTTACAGTAAGTTCCTGAGCTCCTCTGCTTCTTCCATCGCTGAGCGGCTTCACGTCATAAATAATGGACGATCCACTGCCTCCGTGCCGCAGAGAGAAAGCAGCTCAGCGGCGTTAAATGATCTGAGGCGGGATGAAAAGCACACAATGAGCGGGGGGGGGGGGGGGGGGGGGTTAAATGGCCTCCCGAGCATTTGCCGGTGGGTCGGGAACTTTGAAGCGTCTCCTCACAAACTCACCTTAAACCAGTGTCCTGCGGCGGCGGCCCCTGACCCGGCCCCGCGCTCCCGACATGATTGCCTTTGTTCTGCGCAGAATATTTAAATGGCGCTCTAAAGCGGCGAGGAGCGCGTGGGTCGTAACGAGCTGCCGCTGTAGAAGCTGCGAGCGGCGCGGGGTCACAGCTCGCCGCTTAACAAAGAACAGCGGCGCCACAATGAGCCGCGCCACACATTCACTGCAATTTAGCTTGAGTAATAGATGGGGGTCACGCCGGGTCACTTTCAATTTCCACTTCCAGCAGGGAAAAATGAAAACAACTCATTTGCACATATCTGAATAATTCAGTCACCGAGAAGCGGGAGAGATGAAAATAGGAGGAAGAAGAAAGAGACAGTGTTGCACGTGGTGCGGTAATGATGGCCGGCCTCGTCGCTGCCGCCGTCGCCGAGCATAAAGGCTAATGATGAATCCGACGGAGGATATGAATCCAGATGTAAGAATAAAGCGGCCTCGCTCGGGAGGCTGCGCTGCCTCTGCTCAGCTTTTAAACTTATCATAAATGTATTAAGATTGCAGCGGGCCATGAAACAGCTGTAGACAATTAATCTTGTGCAAATCTTATCCGAGGAATTGGTTTCTGCAGAGTAACATCTGCTGCGAGGGGCGATTATTCATGGGCGCCGCCGCCGCCGTGCTTCTTTATGCATGGGGCACAATCATTGCCAATGAAGTAAAAATTTATAGTTTTCCCTGTTCAGTAAAAATAACATTCAGCAGCATTAAAACATCATCCATCAACATTGTCCGGGGGCCCGGGGCCATCCCAGGCAGCCAAATTAAAAAGTATTCATTTTGCAGAGAAGTTGCAGAGCGTGCCGGCTGATTTTTTTTCCCTCGCTCTGCATCACTGCTGCTGCTCGGAGGGAGATTGGAGACGTGGTGGGGTTGCCTTTTTTTCTGGTTGGTGGAAGAGGGAGAGATGAACCTCGTTCCCCCCGGAGACGTGATCAGGAAGTGCGAGCCGTGATGGATGACAGTCGGTGTGGACGTGCCAAATATGAAGTTGGAATAAAAATGGAGCAGCGTGATTTTCTTTGAAGGTTGTTCCTGTGAGAAGTCTCCACGTTCAGTGTCATCATCACATTTCCTGTGTATGAAATCAGTCAAACCTCAAAAACGCTCCAGTGGCCCCCTCCCAGTCAGCCCACCTATTCTGGACAGCAACTTTATTTAATGAAACAAGGAAAAGCTTTAAATATTATAAATATGTCAGGTGCGGGCGCTCAGAGTACGGAAGAGAAGGCACAAATTTGGCTCTTTCTTTTTTTTTTTTTAAGTCATCACAATGCAAAAATTCACAGGAGAAAACATCAAAAATGCATTCTGGGTAAACTTTGAAGGCTCATGTCAGCATGTGGGACAGGCGGCTGCTCAGAAATGAAAGGTATCCTCCTACGTTCAGAAACCAGTCCCTGTTTCTGTGCGCCTTAAATGTACTGAAACTACTGGATTAGGTGGAAGGCATGGACTAATGTTTCATGTTTGCTTCCCTGTTTCTGGCCATGCTGGACTTTTTTAAGCTCATTTAACATAATTTGACCTCAGATGGTCTGAACCAGTAAAATCATGGGATATGGCTTAAGTAATAGAAATATTAAAAAAAAAAAAAAAAGTAAAAACGCTTACAGCTGAGTTGGATTTGTAACTTCAAGATGGAAAAAACTTTTTATGACTTTACTTAGAGGCAAAATCAGAAACGTTTGGGTGTTTTCAATCACATGTGATTGGTAATCCTGTGAGTATTTATGACCACTGAAACTGAATAATACTCCAGATAATTCCCTGGAGGTGCTGAGTATAGAGACAGCTTCTAGAAGATTTTTAAACTCTTAAAAACACGCGAGACATCGGTAATGTGACGTATCCGCCGTTGTCAGAAACCAACGGACGTTTGACTGTCACAGGAAGGGGCGGGTCTGACTGTTAAACCGCTTACTCATTGGTTAATGACTAATAAGTGGCATGACTGAGACTTAAAACGTAGATGTTTGTAGAGGTCATAAAGACATTACCTGACTGACAGGTACAGGCAGGTACATTTTTCACAGGTTCTGTCTTTCTGCTTTTTTTAATGTTTGAGTTATTTTAATTTTTGTTTCCTTTTTTTTTTTTCTCCATTTGGTTTCTGATCATTTTTTGGTGATTTTTGTTGCACTGGCATGTGTTTCAGTGTTTTGGTTTATTGGGTTTGTTTTGTGAGTGTTTGGTTCATTTTCAGGGGATTTGTGTAATTTTATTGTTTTGCACGTTTTGGGAAGACAGCATATACACCGTCGCTGAGTCTTCACAGGTCAGGTTCATTCAGAAACACATGGAGTTGTATTTTATCTGCTTATTGCTTAACTATATGAAGCTTTTTTCATGGTTAGCAGCTGACTGTAAATGCTGAGTAAGGGAGCTAAAATTGATTTTCATGTGTCGGTTGAAGGAACATCAAAACTAGAATGATTTGCTTTGTGCTGCCCGTGCAGTAGATCTGAAATGAGACGGTAAACCTGATGTTACATGCCTGAAACTTTACAGAAAGTGTCGATAATGACGGAGCGCTGCAGCAGTCATAGGAGTGCTACTGTAATACGAATGGGCCGAATGCAGACTGATAGAGATCCTCTTCTTCATTCCCCAACTGTTGTAATCTCACAGATGGCAATATCATTTACAACAGAGGCTGCGAGCTGGAGCGGCGCCAGTCGCTGTCTTAATACGAGTTTGATCATCTGTAACTCTGGCTGCCTGTCGCTTGTTTGGGTTTTTAAACAAGGCAAAGCAAAAAATATTCCGGCAATCAATCCTTATAGATGTTTCCGGTAGTTATTTGGAAAAAATAATTAAAGTTATTGATCAGTGGAGAGTAAAATGGGGGCGATTAAGGCCGAGTTACATGCAGAATTGCCAGAGGACAAAAGATCCAGAAATGTTTGTCAGACCTGCTCCGAAAGGTGAAACAAAGCCACCTGAGGGGGGCGCTATAGAGCTGATGCTATAACAATACT
Source organism: Pelvicachromis taeniatus (assembly GCA_015108175.1). Taxonomy (NCBI): domain Eukaryota; kingdom Metazoa; phylum Chordata; class Actinopteri; order Cichliformes; family Cichlidae; genus Pelvicachromis; species Pelvicachromis taeniatus. The sequence continues at coordinate 7,292 of VURO01019856.1, forward strand.
TTAAAAACAATAAAATATTACATATATGGCAGTAAGTCAGTTAAGGGGGAGGAGCTAAAATGTCTTGTTTCAGGCAGGATGAACTGAAGGTTTGCACTGAGATGCAGTATAAGATAAAGATGGATTATTTTGAACTGTAAATCATTCAAAACTGGCGAGGAATAAAAATGCAGAGCTGAAGTCAACCCAGGTTAAAATAACCTACTTGAATCAACTTACACACAGAGGTGTGACAAATACTAGTATGTGAACTTTTTCACTGTCAGATTAGTACCTGTAACCTGAGTGATTCACATGGTTAGTCAGTCAGCAAAAAAGCTTTGTGTTAAATCAGTTCAAATAAAATGACCACACACACACAAAACATGTCAAACAGTCACAAAAATACCAAAGACCCGAGGTCCAAAGGGGCCTAAAATGATCCAAACTAAAGAAAAAACTCCTACAAAGACATAAAATGAGAAAAAAAGGTTCCAAACACAGAAAACTACAGACACAAAGGGAACCAATGACTGAAGGTAGACCCCAAAAACCCTCAAAATGAGGGCAAAAAGATTCAAAATGATACCTTAAAGGTTCTATGTCACTACAAAAACATACACAGACACGTCTTAAAAGTTACCAAAAGCATACAAATCAACTACAAAAATAAGAAAAACATTCATTAAAAGGCTCAAAGGTTACATTATAACATTTAAAAGGGCTACAAAAAGACACAAAGTCAAAGAAAAAAGCTCAAAGATACAAAATGTTTTCAGTGACACCTAAAAAATAAGCAAACACAATTTAAAATTAACCACAAAAAAAGGACTACAAAAAGATGCAAACAGCTAAAAAGAAGTCAAACAGAATCAAAAGGCCCAAATAATGATCAACAACAGAGAATTGAGGATTCAGATGACCTGAGACAGAAACTGAATGATCATAAAGACATGCAAAATCTCTCAAATGTCCTCAGAGACTTAAAAATGTGCCAAAAACAAACCCAGTGACCTGAAATGATGAAAAAAAAAATGACACCATGATGGAAAACGTTTTTTTTTTTTTAAAGACATACAAGAGCAAACAAGGAGTGTGGCGTCTCTGTCAGTGGAAATAAAGATGGAAGTTTGTAAAAGGCGGTCAGAGTGGAAAAGGACTGAAGCTGATCTGAAGCTGGGCGTCCACCTCCGTCTACCTGCCGTGGAGCCCGGCCTTCGTGGAGGAGGCGGCCATGTTTAAACCTCGACATGTATTGTTGGACGTGACACGCTCAATTTATCATTAGTTGTGAGGGAAGAACGGATGAGTACACTTTCAATTTAGTTCCGCTGCTTTCTCCATTCATCACGCCGCCCTCATCATCCATCATCTCCACCGCCGCCATCCACGGCAAACACACGTTCATAAGTTTAATGCAATTAATCTTCATGCTAAGATAATTTCATATTAATGAACCACGGCATTTATTTGATTATTGCTTTGATGAAGTCGACGGGCCCAGCGTCGCCGCTGAGCGTGAAAGTGGGAAGATTTGAAGTGTTTCCTTTGTGTCGGCGCTCTGTGGAGGTTTATGTGCGTTTCCCAGCGAGTGCCTTCTGTCTTCATACAACGAGCCCTGAGAAATTGGAAAAGTTGCAGCGATAGATAGGAGGTGACCTGGAAACAAAAGCAATCAAGGCTAGAGGGGGATGTGGGCGCCGCGGCGGCCGCCATCAGCCTGCGGTTCAGCCGCACTGTCAATAAAAGAAGAAATACCTTTTGAGGCATGAGGCCGAGGGCAAAGAGGAGTCTGCAATTTCACACCTTCATGTACCCTGCCGGAGGACATTTTTCATGCGACTCCACCTCCTCACTCAGCGAGCGCCGCGAAAGCCTCATGGCAGATTGTACACATAACAAACGGGGAGAAGGGGATTGGACGAGGAGGACGGCCGCCGTATCAACGCATGACGACATCATTATTTCCTAAACTAAATAAGCTGGAATTTAACCACAAATCAATCCACTTGAAGAACTTCAGACTCAATTGTAGCTCAATCACAGCAGCAAGGAAAAAATCAATTCTGACCAATTAATGTCCGTTTCATTAGAGTATGTAAATGAGAGGCGCCGTCAGAGGCTCAGGCTTATATTTCCCCCTAATGGACAACGCCGACACTCACAGGAAGCTGTCTGCTCTGGGCTCAGTTTCATTTTAATGTTGACCACTCAGACACAACAATAACACAACAGCCAGAACAGAAAGGGCACCAAAACTGAGAAATTATGTCAAATGATGCAAAAGAAAATTTTACAGAAACGTGGAGTATGAGTGCAAAGACATGCAATAAGGCCAAACGTCTTTAAATCAGACACAAAATATCAACACAGACTTAAAATATCTTCAACAGTGACACCTCAGTATTGAGTGAACCCACAAAAACAACCACACAAGCTCAGTAGAGACACAACAAATCTTCAGGAGGCCAATAAGACCCCATCGTAGTGAAAAATACAATTAACCCAGTCACACCCCTGCAGGTGTCCCTGTCACTGAATCCCTGAGTGGGAGGAGGGGGCTTCCAGCAGTCAGTACTTGTTCCCCGACAGGTGGAGGTGAAAGGAACCAGCATCACTGTGGGCGACTCCAGAGGAGACCCGCTCCTTCTCCACTGAAGAGGCCAACTTTCATCCACTGCCCCCCCCCCCCCCCCCCCCCCCCCCCCCCCCCCCCCCGCCGCCCCCCCCCCCCCCCCCCCCACGCACCCCCCCCCCCCCCCCGCAG
>VURO01019856.1:10057-41788 GCA_015108175.1 Pelvicachromis taeniatus
GGCATGGTGAGCCAAGGCCCAGTCTCACCAGATGATGTCCCTGATCCAGGTGAGGGTTCTGGCTTCTATCACAGGACCAGTTTGGGAGACTAGACCAAGTTAAAACTGACCCCATTAACAGATCATAGAGGGACTACGCAACTAATTTTTCTTTGTAATTTTTGTACTATTTAATTTGGTTTATTGATATGATTTTTAATAGTTAAACAACACATTTCATATTTTGTCATACTGCGAAATATAGAAATACTACTGCATGCAGTAATTTGAAGGTGTACCTATAAAATAAGCACAAATTACCACAAAATGAAAATACTCATAACTGATGTGAGTAGCAGTAACTTTACCTCTGCTTATAATGATCTGTGTAGTACTATGAATAGTACTAATAATACTGTACGTAACTGTTATGAGTAGACTCTCTGTCTCTGTGCACTTTTACTTTTCTCGTAGTTAACCTCAGAAAATGAAGTTGCCATTTTATTTTCCACAGACATCGTGAGAATACCGTTCCTGTGATTTCTTTTATGCCATGTGAGGCACTGATATCCCGACATCTTTTCCCAGCTGCGTGTTGTATCCTATGTGTTAAAGTGGGGTTGGAGCGAGTCCGGCTTCAGGAATCGATCGGCCCCGGGAGCCGGACCGGACCTCGTCGGCATCACATCCATCAGAGCGGCGGCACAGAACAGATGGCAGAACGATGTATTTAAAGGCATTACACTCAAGCTAATGGCGAGTCTTAGAGAGAGCAGTCATTTACCCCTGTGAGTGGTCACTTCCCAGCAAAGCGTCATTTAAAATGATGTCCACCGGCCGATACACTCTCTTGGATTCAATTTGGAAATGTATTCATATTTACTCAGTGTACCTGCATTGCATTTGTATGGATCAGTCGGGGTAAACGTAAAACTGAGCAAATTGAATCAACATATTGGGACGGGGTGTACGTGGGGGGCGTTAGCGAGCAGCCGGGGTCAGCGCGATGCCTTTTATGATGTCCCTCTGAAATCTATCTGAATCACATTAAATTGGATCTAAAGATGTGCAGACACATACATCACAGTAAATGGTGGTGGAGCAGCACTCGCCAACAATCCCACCTCAACAATCGGGTTATGGGATCGGCTTTAGATCCTATTAATAATTCACAATCTTGTTAGGGGAGAACAAACATTTCTGTTCAGGCTATTCCAGCTGTGGGATTGTTATTCCAGACGGTGGCGGTGCGAGCACGGAGGCTGTGAAATGTAAGCTGGCCGTGTGTGGAAGAATAACTCCATGCTATTTCACAGTCTCTGCTTTCTTTATTAAAGCGCCGTCACAGTAAACACGCCGCCTGCCCGCCCGCCTCCTTCTCACAGCGAGGACCTCAGAGTCGGCTCTGAAGGACGGGCGCGGTCTCACGTGACTCATTTAACCTCCGCTAACAGATGACAAAATATTAACACACATGGAAATACTGAAGTAAAGTGCAGTAATCTGAATACTTCAAACTCGAGTCCATCTCACAGTAACTTTTCAATTTTTTTCCTCCCAAAACTTTTGCTCCTTTTATTTTTGTGATAAAAAAACATTTCTGTATTCTTCCACATAAATAATTACATGGATCCTAAACATTCTCATTATTTTATTGAAGATTCATCTAAAAGGTGAAAGAAAGAAAGAAATGGTAGACTGAACGCTCACCTTCAGTGAGGACCTCATCCCAGAGGTTGGTAATCCTGCATTACATCATCTCTGATGTGGGCAAAAAAGATCATAAAAAAAGTTTGATGTTTGTTAGTTTTTCCCTCTGCTTTACTATGTCGATCTCTGTTTTTGATGTTTTTATTATTTTCTTATTACTGCAGACGGGATTTGTGGAAAAATTTGGAATATTTATCTGCGTGTGTGAATGTGAGTGTGTGTGTGTGAAAATATTTCTTAGTCCGTGTCAGAAATAAACGGCGAGCAGAAGCGTCGGTTTGGTTCAGATGTTTGTACAAACGTTAAAATCAGACACGGTGATGATGACGTGATAAATCATCCCCATCTGTGTGATGAAGAGTTCAGTCCTGACAGCCGATGATGAAGAGGAGGAGATGAGCAGCTGGATGGGTGATTGTGTTGTGTTGCGCTGCCTCCTGCTGGTGGAGATGCTGTCCTGCACCTACAGTCTGATGTGGCATTCAGGTCTGTCCTGTAAAATCTGAAATCAGACGACTGAGTTTGCTGTGATTGATTGTTTATGATTGATCGTCTCTGCGACTGTGTGTGGCGCTGGTGCCATTCTGCCTGACGATGACCCTGCTGTACATCTTCTGCTGCTCTTCCTTATACGCGTCCTTCACCTTTGCTCGTTTCAGGCTTCCGTCCCTGAAACGGAGAAAAAAAAAATCTGGAAGTTTTCACTGACAAACTCAAACCTGCAATTTAAGATTATTTCCCACATGATTAACAGGGGCTTCAAATTAGATTGAAAAACAGCAAAAGATGGTTTTCGACACAGAAGTAAATCTTTAAACTGTTCTAATGTGGATATAAACATCAAGTCTGATGTGTAGCTGAGTAACTGTACTGAGTAATCTCAGTACTCACCACGCCAGGTCGAGCAGTCCCCCCTGACGAGCAATGGCAGATTTCACTCTGTTGGCGAACTGAACGGCGTCCTCTCCGTCCTGAAACCACACAGCGGTCACGTTAGCCGTGATCACGTGACTCTGTGTGTGTGTGTGTGTGTGTGAGCTGCGTTTATGCTTCGGTAACACTGCTTTTAAAAGCACAAATGGCGAGCATCACTACATCTAACTCTTCGTCTCCATCTGCAGAGCTGTCATCATCATCATCACCCTCCATCAAAAGACATGCTGGAGGGGGTTGATGATGATGCTCAGGTGTTACAGCGTCACCTTCCTGACACAGTGAAGCAGACGCTGCCCCCATCAGGTCACTGGGTGAATTAACCCTTTGGGGTCGACGGACACTTTCTAATGATAGCGCTCGTTAGCGCTCACTGCTGAAAAACAAACAAAACAAGAAGAAAACCCTTTTTCCTATCGTTGGAAAAATGTGATGTGCAAACAAACAAAACAAGAAGACAAACAAACAAAACAAGAAGTTTACAGAAAAAATCAGTTTCTGTAAACTATAAGACGGGGAGTCTTATAGTTTACAGAAACTGATTTTTTGAGTGGCGCAGATCATTTGTGTGGCATCTTATTGTGAGGGTTATATAAAAAAGGCCTGAGGCATTGGCTGCATGTTTAGGTAAATGGTTGTATATAACTTTGTTGTTTGTAAAACTTATTCATGGGTTTTTCAAATTTACAATTTCTATTCGCATTTAAAGTTATGAAAATGATTCATTGAACATGTTTATAGTTTTTACAGTAAAAAAGAACTTTTTTCTACTGACATTTTATGGTTTTTGTGTGATTTTTTTTTTTTTTTAGATCAGTTATGTTAATACAGTCAAATGTCAAAATAAAAAAATAACTGTACATTCAGACGCGTAAGGTTAAAAAGACTGAGACCAAACAAGATAAAGTTAAAGATAAAGTTTATAAATGTGAAATCAAAAGTAGCCAGAAACGGCCAATTAAACCCCAGAGGAGCCTCTCTTTGTGTCTTTATTGTGTTTCTGTTTGAGGCCCTTCAGTATTAGTGTGTGTGTGTTTGTTTTCAGTTGATGTTTTCTACCTGTTGTTTCCTCTGAGGTCATGTGACAGGTGACCCCTGATGGATTAATCAGTATGTGTGTGAAAGGTTAAAGGGCAAAGAATATACAGTAGTTTAATTTCCCCACTCGTACTTCAGATCCCTCCCTGCGGTGTTTCTGGAGACGCTGACCTCACACCGAGGCGTACCTGTATGGTCATGGGTGGGAGGTACCACACGTTGACAACTATGGCCCAGCTGGTCATGGTGCGCAGCAGGTAGCTGACCATGTTGTACTTGCTGCTGTTCCAGAAAGCATCACCAAAGCGAGGGTCATACTGAGACACACAGGGAGTGAAGGTGAGTCAGGTTCTCAAAGCTGATTGGCTCAGGTAAAACATTCTCTGGACTAATCGATTATCGTGCAGCTTTGCTACCTTGATGGCGACGGGATGGATCGTTCCTCCGATCTCAAAGCTGCCCTTCTTAAACATCATGACCGACGTGTTGTTGATGCAGGTTCCTGTTACAGAGACACAGACGGACGTTATCCTGCCATCAAACCATCATCATCACCACCACCATCATCATGTGACACTGACCTTCAGGAAATATCAGGATGGGAAGTTTGGTCTTTGCTGCTACGTGAGCTCTGAGTCTGCAGAGAGGAAGCACACGCCAGTGAGTCATCAAACACGTCTGCATCAGCAGGTTCACTAAACAGCTGTAATTACAGATGTTCACGTCCTCTTGCTGTATGTGATGTGGTCACGAAGCCTGAGTGTGACCCTCGAGTTCGAGGTTGTGGTGACCGTTAAGTTTACAGGAAGTGAGCCTGGACAAAATCAGCTGACTCAGCGAGGTAAACATCAACAGCTGACCATCAACAGCTCGACAGAGGATGAAACACACACAAACACACACACAGAGGCCTTGTGGCCGAGGAGCTCCTGAGCCACGCTGAACCACCTCCTGAGCTAATGGAACAAATTAAAGGTCATCGTGAACCTAAAATGTGCGATCATACAGGCCACACCCACACCCAGCTGTCAGTGACGTCAGAGCATCTCCACCATCATGGTTTGGAGCAGAAATAAAATGTCTGAGTCTGTCTGGCAGGTGAAATCGTTTACAATCAGCCTCACCTGCTGGTCACCGCGTGGCGGTCTTTCATCTCCGACCTCTCAAACCAAACATGAGGGCACGACCTCACCATCGACCTCTGGATGATCCCCATCAGACCTCCATGAATCTGCCCCACCTGAAGACGGCACATCATCAAGACAACAGAACACACATTCACACACAAAGACACACACACACACGTGTGCCGTTGTCGATGACACTCACCATGGCGTAGCAGCCGTCATTGGCCAGGATCACCACATCGATGGGCGTGGTGTGATTAGCGACACAGATCCCTCCTTTCTGAGGTCGGTTCTCTCTGCAGAAACAAACACATGCGCTCAGATCCATAGGAAGTGCTCGGCAGGAAGCGCTTGACAGGAAGCGATGAAGTGGACTGACTTGTTGTGGTAGCGGATGGTGGCCGACAGCGCCCGGGCACAGATCCTGTAGCAGGTCAGGTGGATAACCTCACTCAGCCAGTACTTCACACTGAAACAGACGCACATGCTCAATCTGGGCTTCGCCGAGGCAGTAACCAAAGGAGTGCACCGTGGAAGCGCCGTACCTGTTCTCAGGCAGAAATCCAACCAGAGTCGTTCCAATCACAAGCCAAGTGAGGCCAATGATGGCCAGAGCAATCCTGCAGGGACACGAGGAGGATGAGGTGAAACTCTAATCAGAGCTGTCTCAGTTTTATTCACTGAGGATGTCTCAGAGAGACAGAGCTATGTCACCTGGCTTCTGAATGATGGGTGTAACCATACAAACTACAAACGTACAGACTGCACTGTGTCGATGATGGCTTTGAGATAATTACAGCTAACCACACAGCTATTATCTGTTTTCTCACCAGTGATGTGTTACAGTGAGCAGCACTTCCTGCTTATCGATTAAAAGCAGAAGTTGTAAGTCCTGGAGTGACCTGAGAGCACTGAAACGTGCCTCTGGCTGGATTGCTTCACTGCTGTGAGAGCTGCTGTTCCTGTTGCAAAGCCCGAGGATGCTGAAATCAGCGCCTCCCCGGGTAGGTGAGAGGTCACTGTGACACACTGACCTAAGAGGGAAGAGGACACAGTAGCGCACGAACACGCCGATGCCCCAGAAGATGGTGAGGCGGACGCTGATGTAGCGGAAGTTCAGGTTGGTGCGGGTCAGGAGGTTCCAGGAAGCCATCTCCTCAGAGGAGAAGCGCTGGGTCACCTGGTCGTCCACAATGCTCTCCAGGCCCTTCTTGTAGAAATACGAGGCGTCGCTCAGAGAAAACTCACCGCCTTCCAAAATCCGAGAGCGCCGCAACTGCTCCATCTCTTCCTCCATTGAGCCCTCCGCTCGCTCGATGATCCCTGGAAGAGTCGGTCAGATGGTGCTGGGGTTAGACGTGGGTGAAGGAGTTTAAAGTCATCAGAGAGTTTCAGAAAGAGTTCAGCAGGACCAGAGTTTAACACAGACAGAGTGGAGACGAGCGAGGGAAGAACAAAGAACGGCACCGAGTTCAGTCTTTATTTGAGCATATATCATCTATTATCACTCTTCCTGTCTCTATGATTTTCTGTTAATCTGTGTGACCTTCTTGATGCATGATCAATCATCCAGGTAAGGAAATCTCAAAAAGTTGATTCTGTTCATCTGGACATTTTCAGTGGGAGAAACATTTGATGAGAGATGTCATTATGGAAGCAGATGAAACAATGGTCTCGTACGTTGTTACATCCCTCTTCATTTGTGTCACTGAAGCAGGTATTTTGTAAGAGATTACAGGACGACCCCAACCTCAGCAACAGGACCACTCTCAGCACAGACCAAGTGTGTCAGGACATACCACAATTCACAGATCACATTAACTCGGTGGTGGCAGGTTAGCCTTGGGATGATTGTCATGATTTATACATCGGGGAAACCAAACAACATCTGGCTAAGCAGATGGCATAACATAGAACAGCTACCTCGTCAGGCCAGGACTCCGCAGTCTATTTCCACCTACAGACCAGTGGACACTCTTTCAATGATGAGGATGTACACATCCTGGACAGGGAGGAACGCTGGTTTGAGCGAGGAGTCAAGGAGGTCATTTACGTGAAAAGGGACAGACCATCAAGGAGGGGGCCTAAAGGTACATCTTTGACCAACTTATAATGCTGTGATTGCAGCCATTCTTCAACTCTCTGTGAATGGTACTCATGACCATTGATCAGTGGTCCGTAGATCAGTAGTTGTTGATCAATGGTCATGAGAATTTGCATATTAGTGATCATGAAACTGACCTCCAAGCCCATTGTTCATCAGCCATTATGCAAATGTACTGTTTATGAGGTTGGGGAACCCTGCAGTCAGCTGAGACTGAAGAAGTCACTTGGATGAGTGACGAAACGTTTCTCCCACTGAAAACGTCCAGATGAACAGAGTCAACTTTTTGGGAACCTGTGTGATTGCTTGTGTGTCCCTTTGTGTTTTCATATGTTTTGGGGGTCATTTTGTTCTCTGTGTGGTGGTTTTGTGTCTCTCTGTAGTTGTTTAGACTCGCATATTTTTGTTGTTGTCATGTTTGTGTGTCTTCCTGTTTCCATGTCTTTCTCCTTGAATTAACCCAGAGGGGCCTGAATGAGCTTTTGCGTCTTTGGTCACTTTCCTATACTGAAGGGCGTTTGACTCGGAGTGGAAGGTTCTTGTATTTATTTCTTTTTTATTTTATGCCTCAGAAAGATTTTGCTGTGAGGTCTACAGGCTGCTAAGGGTTAAACCTCTAACACACAGCAGCAAAGCCACAGCACTCATGTTTGTAATTAGTGTGTGTGCTAGTGTATGTGTTAGTGTGTGTGTCTGAGTTTCTCTCTCAGGCTTCTGTTTGACCAGTGTTATGCAACCAGCTGTTGCATCATCATCCTGAGACGAGCCATGTGCTTCTCTCCCTGACCTACAGCCTGACATCAGATGCTGCGGCTGACCAATAGGAAGGCCCCACCCTCGGCGTACAGCATCACGTGATCTGTTCGTGCGGCCCAAACAGGAACAGGAGCTGAAACTCTGAGCAGCAGCACAGAGGAATCTCTGTCTGCTTTTAAAGACTTGTACGCTTCATCAGAACGGAACAAAAGTTTGATCAGTCATGAGATCAACAGGATTGTTGGTTTATTTAGTAAATACAGATTCAATTTGACAAAATGTGATCATTAAAATGTTTAACGTAGTGATTCACTGTTTATAGCCTTAAAAACACACAGGCGAGTATCTGTGAAAACATTTTTTTCACAACTAATCGTTTTCTGATTTAAAATGTTTTTTAATTAATAAAAAAAACAGTATATTTGAATTTGTTGATTTAGACTTTTTCTTTTTAATTTGCATAGGTTTATTTTATAGTTTTTACTAACATTATTCTAATGTATTAGAAAATACAAATTATAAATATTATTTATTATTTTTTCAAAATCATTTAAAAATGTTTAATTGTAGTTTATATTATTTATTTTGACAATTTTCAACAGCTTTGTATCTCACATATTATACATATATGTATATATATATTACATATATATTAGTTTCTTTATTTAAAGTGTCACTTTAAAATCATATTTACATAATTATATAAAAATTTGATTATAAAACATATATATATGATATATAATTTCATTTTAATATTTTATATTCTACTTAAAATATTTTTCTGTTTTTATTATATTTGTTGCTCAGGACGATGTGTCTTTAAATGCTCAGGTTTTGCTGTCTGGTATTTTTTTTTTTACGAATAATCAAACTTCTCTGATGGTGTATTTCTACGTCTGATCATTAGTCTATTGATTAACTGATTGACTGAATGTTTTCTGCTGTGATGCGAGCAGACTCACCGTTGGGCAGCGGGGCGGGTACGCTGGGCTGCTCCTGGCGTCCTCTCTGGATTCGTATCGTGGCCCACTGCAAACACAGTTATTAAGACAGATGACCTCTGACCCCACTCTGCTGCTGCTGCTCATTTCACAACTTTACTCAAATGTTGAACATTGACATGAGTTCCTCTGAGGACAGTGCACCTCAAGGAGTTTGACTAGGATCTGGATGTAGATGCTGGTGACACCCAGAGAGAGACCGAACATGGCGGGCAGCGTGATGAAGAACACCACTACAAACATCCACAGCTGGAAAACAGCCACGGCCACAGTCCACAGGTCCTCCATTGCAGACGGCTTGCAGGTCACCTCTTCATCTGAAAACAGGAGGTTAAAGGAGGCATCAGCATCACATTCCCCTGAAGACAAACCAAAAGGACTCTGACCTGCTCCCCATCACCTCCATCATAGTCAGCATGGTAACCTGTGCTGTCCTCTTCCTCATTTTCAGCTCTACACTTTCATTCTCTTGACTTTCCAGAACAGAAGTAAATAATCATTGATTAGGATCAGCTTTATTTGTTTCTATGCTGATGATTATTTACCGATCAGCTCCTTCTGTCGACAAAATTCTGTCTAACCAACGAGATCTTCTTCTAAACATTTTAAGCTCCAGATTCTTATTCTGGGACTCACTTCAACCCCACAAAAGAAAAGAAAAAAAAAATACACCAGCTCATCAAGCTTTCTTCTGATTGGATGCCCATCATAGCGATCCAAGAGTAGAAAAAAACTGAAGGTATTTATCAGTTAGCAGAGAAAATATTCACAATAATTGATCAATAATAAAAACTGCCTGACAGAGTTTGATTTTGCTGAATTTATAAAATGGTAAAAAGTTTTTAAACCTAAAATTTTAAGCAGAAACGTCAAAGAGAAATAATGTAACATATAATACATAACAACTTTAAGGTACTTGTTTATGTGGTTTACATATGAAACAATATTTAAATTCATATTAGCTAAATTGTAATAGTAATAAAAGAACTGTTTTAGGTTTGTGTTTGTTTGTTTTACCAACAAAACACCAAATATTTGATTGATTTCAGGTTAAAAATGTGAATTTAATTTTTGTCTGCTTTTAAATGAGAGGAAGGTGAAGTGTTTGACTGTTGGTTAAGAAAGACAAAGAAGGCATTTCATTATATCACTGTTTCAAAAAAACTAGTGCAGATAATTCATTAATACATAATTAATACGTATTGATATTGTTACAGCTCTTTTACAGCACACATAACCCATAAATCTTGTAATTTGTTGGAATGTAATCAAAACAACATTTAAACTGAGAAAATGACCCTTTTGAACTGAGTTAAAATGAAGTTGTTAACTACAGGTTCATATACTGAGTATAAAACATTCATTCACAGAAGTAAAAAAAAAAAAAGTTAATAGGAGTCAAAAAAGTAGTTTTAAAACTTTACCAGAGCGACCAGTTTACCTGTTAAAACAACAATAACAACAACAAACATTCAAAAGTATGATTACTAAACAACCTGCAGTGACTCTGAATGTTTAACTCTTACCTGTAATCGAGTATTTGTACGTTTCAAATCCAAAGTACCGTTACAGGAGTGAATTACTGGAGCTATTGTTCGGTTAAAGGAAGTTAGTCTGTTAGTCTACTATCTAAACTGAACTAACCCTGGTTACGGAGTAAGGACGCCTACAGAAGGCCCTGTTTCAGTGGAAGTGGTACCCGGGAGCGGGTCTGTGTCGTGCTGCTGTCCGGAGAAACTGAACCTTCAGCCCGCTGGTTTTATGGTTAGCTCGCTACCAGCCCGCTCCTCCCGCGGCGCCTGCTGCGCACGAAAAAAAATACGCAGCGTGTTACTGCGCGTATGTGACGCGTCCGTGTTTGTGATGAAACCGCATCATGGCGGAGCCCACTGTCCGCCTGCCCGGGATCGTTTTAGCTTCTCTCATGTTTCAGCACGTCAACAGTGACTCCGATGTGGTGAGGAGCTCTTTTACTCGTCATTAAAACTGATGGATTCTTAGTGAGCCTTGGTGGGTGATAATGTAGTTTTATTGTTAAGGAGGAAAGCTAGCAAATAGAACAAGACGCGCCAGGTGTCAGTATCAGGCTTGAAAGTTGATAAATTCGGATTTATTGGTTTAATTATTCGGATTTCAGAGTGTCGTTTGGTGCAGCGAAGAAGAGTTCGTCGTTTAAGTGAAGTCAGAACTTCCGCTGTGGTGTTTCTTCAACTTTTAAACTAGCTAACGGCTCTCAGGTTCCAGACACACCAGACTCCATTCAAAAATATTCAAATTTAAAGTGAAACCAGGTCCTGGTAAAAAGTCAAACAGTGTAAAATATATTACATTTCAAAATTCAGTTAGGTCTGTAGGTAAATTCGGTACATGTATGATCCGAAAAAGGGACGATTACGCGAGTCGAGTTTTGCATGAAACCCGAGATGTAACTGCTCCTTTTCAAGCATTCCCGTCGGTGCACACCACCCCTTCGCTTTGCTCGGCCTCCTCTACGTCCTCTCCATATCACTGGGCTGGAGCTTCACTCAGGGTCTGTGCTCTTTTTACAAGTACAGAGTCAAGTAGGACTGGCTTGCCTCTGAGATTGGACATTAGCTGGCTCCAGGCTGACACACAATCTGTTTTCAGCTCATCTCTACATGACAACGACTCCATGTCCAGCTGCTGTCAGTCAGGATCTGGCTGAGAGGGATCTCTGGTGGACTCTCAGTAAACTCGTTGATTGATGCTGAGCTGGGTGACACTGCTCAGCTCTCTCTTGATTTTCTGTTTGGCTGTGTTGTTGAGCTGCGGCTACAAATTCAGTAAACAGTGACGTGTTCGGACTGGTGACACATTTTAGGACACATTTTAGGTTTTAATGTAACACTGATTATTCTCGTGTATTCGTGCACTTTTAAGCAGATACCCAAATTAACGAAGACCTGTTGATAAATTCGGCACATTAATCCCAACTGCTGAGTCTTACCGAAGACATGTTTTAATTGGAAAGTTGGTGCTCAGTTCTGGCCCCACCACCAGACTCCATTAAAAAAAATGTAAAGTTTATGGCTCCTGACAAGAAAACGTTAGTGTGATACATGATCAAATACATTCAAGTATTCAGGGAGGTCTGCTGGTAAATTTGGCACATATTTTTTTATTTATGTAAAACTGCTGTAGCTGAAATTATTATAGTCAATAAACAAATGCTTATAGATGTAGGGTTTTTATTTCTGGATTTATTCATCCATCAGGAGGGGTTGATCCTCGGAGAGAGCAGGTTTGACGAGCAGGTCACCATCAGCGACTCTCAGGCCGATCACATCCACATCGAGGAAACATACAGTAAGTATCTCAATGAACTGTACAGTTAGACAAGTACTACAGTTACACAAGTACTACAGTTACACAAGTACTACAGTTAGACATGTCTGTTTTCTCTGACAGACGTCCAGAAGCACATCGCCTGCCACAGACTGAATACGTGAGTGATGCATCGTGACATAATCACACCATCGTGTGTGTGCTGTGTTCTTATGTAAAGGTGTGTCTGTGTGTCAGTCTGTACAGCGGTGACGGACAGGTGAACACGGAGGAGCTACACAAGCTGCTGGCAGACAACAAGCAGGTGAGTGCGATGTGGAGAAGGTTTCGGCATGATGCGATCATGTGATTGACATGTATGTTGGGCTCGTGCAGGAGAGCGTGATCGGCTGGTACCGGCAGCGCAGGAACTCGGATCAGCAGATGACCTTCAGAGAGAAACTGGTGCACGAGAACCTGAAGAGCGCTCTCTCCAACCCTCACGTCATCTTTGTGCTGCTGACGCCCACCAAGACGACGCCTTCGGGCTCCACGCACAGGATGGAGTATTCGGCCTTCATCTCCCGCAGCAGGTGGCGCTCTGAGGATATTTGAATATCGTTTATATCAGCTTGCTGTCTGGTGTTGTTTCTAAATCCTCTGCGAAGCCACGTCAGCTTGTAGGTTTTGCCCTAATGTGGGGTTTGTGTTGTGGGGAGTTTCTCGTTTGGTGACATCTGAAGTCAGTCCACAGAGCTAGCAAAGGTTCGCTTTTATGTTACAGTCAGTCCAGAAATCTTAAATAAGATTAAAGAGTGATCAAAATCCTTTGGGCAGGTCTCTCTTGGAAACGAGATTTAAAATCTCAATGAGACTTTTCACCTGAACAAATGAAGGATAATAAATGGCATTAAGATGGTCACAAAGACAGGATAACCTAAAAGCCTCCTTTGGTTGTAAAGAAGAAGAGGGTAAAACCACTTCATATTAATGTTATCTAAAATAATCTACCCCGGGGCTCCAGAACGATGCCCTGAGAAACACCGTCAGCCAGCGAGGAGATTCTGAAAGAGACAGCCGAACCTCTATCTGCCTTAAAGATGTGTTGGATAGATTCTGTGTTTTATATAAAAAGAAAAGCAAACCTCATTTTACTCAGCAGGTCCTGGCAACTTGAGTGTGAATGAAATGATGGTAAATGTATAATAATTATTTTATAATGATTAAAAAGCTCCAGTTGCCTTTTAAAGTGAGTAAAAACACCTGGGGGGCATTCTCAGCTTTGGGTGAGGAGACCAGGTCAGTGGGAGGAAAGTTAAATGAAAACAGGAGGGTGGGGGCGGGCGGACAGCTCTGTGTTTCCACGTTTAACAGACTCGTGTCTTTTCCTTATGGTTTGTGTTTCTTCTTCTCCTGTGGAGACACTTTGTGAACGTCCCCGTGCTCGTCACCAACCTCGGCCTCCTCGAGCAGCTCTCTTACTGGAAGGTGTCGGCACCGTGCTCTGCAGCCGGTTACAGCCTCACTATGAAGAAACACGGGTATATCCCGCCCACGCCGGCACATTTACGCCGTGTACCTGTTTTTTTGCTGGCATAGCTGAGATGTCTTTGTTTCAGATCAAAGTTCTTCTGCTCCAACGGGCTGCTGAAGGAGGTTAACGAAGTGAATAAGATGAACGACTCGCTGCAGGCGGAGCTGCAGGTGAGCGGAAGTGTCAGAGCACCTGAACTTCCCGCTGCTTCACTTCCTGTTTGATTCACTCTAGGTCCTTCTGTTTGTGAACAGAAAACGTGCAGAGACGTGGAGGAGAGCGAACGCCTGGTCGAAGCGCTGCAGGTGGAGGTGTCAGCCCTGAGGACGAGGCTCAGAGAGAGGCAGCAGAGCGAACGGGGAAAAGGTTTCAGATTATTTCATCTAATCTCACACAGCAGCGGGAATAGATGAGCTCACGATATCTGCCTCTTACCGACACCAGAGACACGCGGAAAACTGAGAGTTAATCTCGTAATGTCAGAGGTGTTGTTTTTTCCTGCGCCGTGGACTTTTGATTGGCCAATATTTCTTCATGGTTATGTTTATGTCTTTATTTAAAATAACAGTTGGCTGACGATCTGCAAAAAAGGTTCTGAAGTTTTCATTTTGTCTGTGAACAGGAAGTGCCGCCGACCCCGGCGAGCCGAGGAAGAATCTGCTGCTTCAGGAGGCCGTCAGGGCGCTGCTCGCCTGCTCGCCGCTCTTCCACACCCAGACGCTAACGCTGCAGGGAGTTCCTGTTCCTGACAACAACGATGACGTTTCCACAACAACGGCGAGTGAAGCTTCACCGAGCGCAATAAACTGTCGTAAAAGGTTGAGGGAAACGCTGCCAGAGAAGGAGAGGAAACGCAGGAGGAGCAAGAGCTGAGTCCAGGATGTACGGCCGACGTTTATGGAAGCTGTCTGTTCAAGAACTGTTATTGATAAAGTTTGTTTCAAAATAGGATGGTAGTGAGTTTTTTTTAACTGAGCAGGTGTAAAGTTCAGACTCTTCACGGCGCTCAGATGGAGGACTTCCAGCTGTGACACATTGTCCAGATGTTGGTGAGCAGAGGCAGAAACACCACGTTCAGTTTTACAGTCATCAGGTTTTTACCTTCAGGTTCACGCTGCATTTTCTTTTTCGTTAACGGACCGTGTGCGGTCATTTGAGTTTATCTTCACACTGCAGCAGAAATCATAAAGCCCTGAATTACACAAACCTGTGCGTTTTTATTTTCTCTATTTCATATAAATCAGAGGAGTCAAACATGTGGCTTGGGGACCAGAATCGGCCCACAACAGAGTCTGGTCTGGTCCAGTTCAGGCGGTGGTGAAAGTTCTAAAAACTAATGAAATGAGTGAAGTTTTCTCCCACAGCCGGCTTCACCGAACACTCACATAAACAAACTAAATTAAATTAAGGAAACGACCCCTCCCTCAGTTTCTAAGCTGCCTTCATCACCACACTGAATATTTGTACACAAATTTTTAAAAACGAAAAATGTGCAGACAGAATAAGTGGCCTCACTGTTTGTGACGAGATCAGTTGATTTTCTACAAACACAAACCTTCAGGGTTTTACCGGCTCTGAACGAGGCGACGGGACTTACGTTGGTTCACACGCTTTACCGTGGTTTTATACTGGAGTGACACGATCTTTAAAAAGAGAAATAAAATAAAGAGAAATAAAATCCAAGATAAATATTTCAGTTACAATTTTACTGATATTGAATAGTTTATAGATTCTCTGTTCAGTGTGACGTTTGAAGGTCTTCAGATGATGTCACAATCTTTCAGTTTTCACAAGGTCCAGATGAAAAAAAATAAGTATTTTTAAAATGTGTTTAAACTCCTTCACAATAAGAATGATGTGATGAGGACACTCATGATTGAAACTTTGGCTCAAAGAAATTGGCCGACAGCAAACTGACAGCAGAGAAACTTTATTTACACGGACACGCAGATGTTTGACACTAATCTGGATGTTTGATTCCACAGATGTTGGGGTCCTTCATGAACTGTGGATGTTTGTGCGTCACCGACATGAAACCTGCAAACATAAGTTTTTATTAATGACTCACGTCTGTAGCTGAGCTCAGAAGGAAACGCTTCTCATATAATTATGTTAGAAATGTGGAGAAAATGAGAATATTTGGATTATTTTTGTTAAAAGGCAAAATTTGAAAAAGAGGAATAATGCAATAAATCAGTCCATTAATTGGGTCATCAAATATTCATTTACTAAATAATTCAATGTGAAAACAAAACATAAATTAAAATTCTGACTGGAAAAAGCCAGTAATTAGACAAAGTTTTTGTGTCAAAATACAATAATTTGGTCTAAAAACATCTGACAAAGGTCAGGATTAAAGTTGAGATTATGATGGAAAACAAATCAAATGATGAAACAGAAGAATTGAAAGTTAAGATGCTGTGAACGTACCCATGGACTGAGCCTTCTTTATCGCCTTCGACACTTTGTTCTGCTTCCTGCCGCATAAACCTGAAAAAACAAGAGGAGGTGTGACCCAACCTGAGGATATATGATTTAATCCAGGTAACCTGTTGGGGGAGGAGACTCACCTGTGATGTGGCGGCCGTAGATCCTGCCCGTGTGTGGCGAGATGAACTGAGACAGCAGCTGCAGGGCGACAAACTCAGATTAATCCACAACAGAAACTCAGTCTGTCAGTCTGAACTGGGATCAGGAGATCCTGTCACACACCTGGGGGAGCAGATCTGCTGCTTCAAGTGTGCACTCAAGTGCAAAGGTCAGAGGTGAAGGCCTGATTTCTGATTGGCTGTTTATAATCTGCTCGGTCAATGATATTCTCACAATAATCTCACTCCACGTGTTTCTCATTATTTAATCTGTGGTGAAGAGCTGTTTCTTCCCGTTTGACTCACCTGGATGTTTTTAAAGTCCACTGTGACGTTACAGAGGACGCAGCCCTTCGGGGGCTCTCTGTACGGGTTCTCCATGTTCACCAGCTGAAAAACACAAACACATCTTCAAAACCAAAGTGAAATCAGCAGCGGGCATACATCAGCCTGCACCCAGAACCCACCCCGTCCTCCGTCCGTCCGGCTTCACTTGCGGCGGCCGCGAAGCCCCGCACACCTGCACGGAAGTAGCACAGCTAGCATTAGCACCGGAAGGATTGAAGTTAAACTTCAACCTTTTATTTTTGTAATGAATGTGTTACGCACGACTCACCTGTGCTTCCATAGCGATACAAGACAGATTTCCACCTCTGCAACTCCCTCAGACATAACATGTTGACCTAACACGGGACAGGAACCGCTTCCGCTGTAATTGAGAAATACTTCCGACCACTTCCGCAGAGGCTGTTTGTGACTTGAATAAAAACTGTAGTTAGACGATGTCACTAAAATTAAAATATAAATCCAAAAGAAGTATTCTGTCTGTTTTTAATATTTCACGGATGTCCACATTCTAAATTTTAAATATTAATGAGCTATACTGTGTCGCTTTGAGTTTTTTACGGACAGGTTTAATCGTTACTCATTTCAAAGATAAACCAAATCAAGACAAAAATCTACCACAACATATAAAGTCTGTACCACCTGTCAGCGTGCTATTAATGTATGTTAAAGCAGTGTTACAGTTTGTCTTTGAAATGTGCCTGAAACCGCGTACATGTGTCCTGAAACTCCTAAACTATCAGGGTGTCAAACATCACATCTAAAAATCGTTTTAAAAAAAATACAAAAAAACCCGATTTCAGTCAAAATTATTATTTTTTTGTCCAAGGCGTCCAATTAACAGCGTTTGATGAGACATTTTAAGAATGTAAAAGCTAATCTAGATGTTTAAATACGCGTTTTGACACTTTCTGAACGACACCAGTAACTCAGCGTTAGTTTAGCGGAAGACCGAAAGCGGAAGTGATGGCGGGATTTCTCTCTCGCTCCTGTGTGAATGATTAGTTCTTTAGAATGGAGGACTCGCTGAGCTGCTGGTTTTTAAAGTTATTCCAGGGACAGACGTTTACTTATTTCAGCTTGTTTGTGATTCATTTGTAGTTTTATCGGCGCTTGCTAGCTAGCTGTTCAGTAAGCCTGTGTGAGCTCTTTGGTATTTTTAGGTGTCATCATTTAACGTCAACTGGTTTAAGGTGGTGTTTGAATGGCTGCAGCAGCAGGCTAGTGAAGTATGTGAGAACTACACGCTGTTTATTGTGTTTAACATGTAGCCGCAGGGGTCTGCGCTCACAGGGATGAACTACGGAAGGCTGGAAGTCAGAATAAAACGAGTCTGTCAGAGGAAGAGGACGCGAGACCACCTGAAATCTCACCTGACACCTGCCAGGAAGAGAGGAGGGGCTATCTGTTCTCCGCTATGCAACTCCAACAGGAGGATCGGCAGCATCATGGCTGAAAGCAGAGCTGTGGAGGTACATCTTAAACCTGCAATGATCAGCAGGGGGCGACTCCCCTAAAGTCTGATTGTATTGACGTCCGTGAGATAATGAGCTCACCTGATCTCTGAACTCAATGTGTTTAACTCAGTTGCTCATAGAGTAATCATCCTTTCACTGGCAGAAAGAAAAATTATGCCCTAATTGATTAATAACCTGTTTGAAGTCCACGCTGATGGTGTTCTTTTTTCTTGGCAGTACTGCAGTGACAACGAGGATTTATTTGGCGACTATGATAGCATCCTGGAGGACTCGTCTGTCCTGGCAAAACTGGATGACGCCGAGCAAAATGAAAGGCTTCGAGGGGTGGAGCAACAACCAGAAGACGAGGATGTCCTCTCAGACTCCATCCTGGACAGCCTCGGAGATGAACCCTTGGAGGACCTACCGGCCAGCCAGCTGCAGTTTCAGGAGGAAGTTCAGGAGAAGGCGAAGAGAAGCCGACTCCAGGACGGAGATAAAACCTCAACACCTTTCAGAGGACTAGCAAATGGGGAGGGTCCACCCAGGAGACCAGTCGGAGCGAGGAGGAGCGTGGCCGACCAGCTGAAGAGGACGATGCTTGGCAACGCAGCAGCTCCTTCTGCCGTTTCACGGACAGCGGTGCTGAAGGAGGCGGTGGTTTCTGAGGAGATAAACGTCGCCATGCAGGCCATGGAGACTGTCTCTGCTGACATGCCGGACCTTGGGCCGTTCTTTGGGCTTCCAAGCAAAGTGAAGGAGCTGATGTTTAAACTGAGAGGAATCCAGAGTTTATATGGTGAGATGTTTGTATATTACACTAAAATTGAAATATTTTAGTTTCTGCACAGAATAAATCAAGTGAAGACATTTACAACTGGTTTTGTGGTTTTGGTTGCTTCAGACTGGCAGCAGACGTGTCTGAACTTGGACTGTGTTCAGCAGAGGAAGAATCTGATCTACTCCCTTCCCACCAGTGGTGGGAAAACTCTGGTGGCAGAGATCCTTATCCTCAGAGAACTGCTGTGCAGGAGGAAGGACTGTCTCTTCATCTTGCCCTACATATCACTGGTGCAGGAGAAGGTAGAGAAACCACAGAACATTGAAACATGTCAGAAAAGTCTGTTTGTCAAGAGAATTGCATAAATGCTAGTAAACGCTAATCAACTACAACACTGAACTACTAATAGGCAAATGAGTAAAATAGATCGATGTTGTTTAATGTTCTGAAGGGAAACTTTCAGACTGGGATTATTGTTGATGTTACTCTCACTCCTGAACACGGACAAAGGGTTATCATCTGCATAAAACTTTATATTTTCATTTATGCTTAGAAGAATACAAATAGAAAGCAGAAATGGAGTGCTGTGAGGCACCTTAAAGGTTTGAACTGCAATGGTAGTGTTAGTGGGTTATTGATTCCCTTATTGATTCTCGTTGGCTCCACTTTGAGAGTCACCACCATCGTTAAGCAGCATATCAAAGACAAACATTCATGCAAATTAATTACTTCTTGCATGGTCAAATGTTTGTGCATGTTGGAGGTATTTCCCCTCTTTGTTGTGACCAGTGTAGGGGTCATTACTCAAAAGAAGTAAAGTAAAACAGTTATTACACAAATTACACAGAACACTTTTCTTAAAAGTTTCTTACTGAATTACACCCAGGAGAAAGACATTCGGTATGCTACTCATTACGTTACTTTACTCAGTAAAATGATCTGAAACACACTGTCTCATAATCACCATTTAACAATATAAACCTACAGACTATAGTCCCACACACCAAAACAAACCCCTATCTTGATGAGGACACACGTGAACTTTCTCTTAGCGTTTAGGTATGAACACAAAACAAAGATGAAAACCAGCGCAAAGAGGCTTTAAAGCGGTTGTCGTGGTGATTCTACGCCATTTTTAGAAACATTAATAGGTAGAAACGGAGGCTGCGGCCTGACCGCTCGTCAATTTGTTACCTGTTGAAGTTCAGCAGTGGCTCACTTGATCACAGTGCTGGTCTGGGGTCAGCATTCACTCAGCTTTAACATCACTCTGGGCTCTTGGCTAGCTTAGCGTTAGCATGTCGTCTGTGCAGGTGCTTGTGAAGAGCCAAAGTTGTGTTAAGAGTATGATGCAGTTGTTTCTGTCATGGAGCAGTCTCTACTTCACCATCGCGTTCTCATCCTTTTGTGCAATAAAAATAAAAGTCATGTCCATGTACACGCTGAAGACTGCGCCACTATTTCCCTGCTCCCACATGCGAACTGAAATCAGCTGATCGTAGAGTGCAAGAACCGATAAGCGGGATTGATAGGCAGGCCGACCAACGATTCCAAGGAATTGCACTTCTGCTCTCGGTTTCCATCTCTTATCACATCCTGATTACATTTATGTTCAGAAGACATAAAAGAGGATCTGAACTAGAGCCTTGTGGGACATCTTTCAGAGACATTGATGGCCTTCATTTTGAACTCTTAGGAAGTACTTTTTACTTTCCCAGGTGCGTGGTTTAGCGAGCTTTGGCCTGGAGCTGGACTTCATGGTGGAGGAGTACGCTGGCAGCAAGGGCAGGTTTCCTCCCGTGAAGAGAAGAAACAAGACGTCCCTTTACATCGCAACCATAGAGAAGGCCCACAGCCTCGTCAACTCTCTGATAGAGACAAGCAGGCTGGATAACCTTGGGCTGGTGGTGGTTGATGAGGTACCTCCCGGTTTGGATGAAATGTGTTTTATTTGGCTGGAGGACGTTTAACTGAGATTTAGTTTCTTCTGCAGCTTCACATGCTGGGTGACGGCAGCAGAGGGGCCATTATAGAAATGACTCTGGCCAAAGTTCAATATGTGAGCAGTAAGTGTCTCCTTATAGTCTCCATAACTTAATCCAAACTTTAAATTAAAAACAAACTTCTTGCTTTTTGGGGTTTTTTTCCCCCAGAAACAACTCAGATTATCGGAATGAGCGCCACTCTGGGGAATATCAAAGACCTGCAGACATTTCTGAGGGCTGAAAATTACACAAACGACTTCCGGCCTGTAAGTGATCGACTCAAAGCTGCACCTGAACCTTTTTAAACTGCTTTAAAACCCTTGAGTGAACACCGACCGCAGCTTCCTGGTTCCACAAGGACTCTCTTGAGCGTAACACACAGATTAATCCACCGCTGAAAACAGTTCCTGATACTGATCAGCTGTTTCAGGGGCTCACTGAGCCTTGTTAAAGTTGCCCATTAACTAAAATCAGGTCTGTGTATCATGCAAATGAAACTCTCAGAATTAGTCACAACTTATCAGCTGCACATATGAAAATGGACATGGAGGAGCTGGTGACAGTCAGAGGAAACACTTGTTTCGAGATCATTGTATGGAGCTGCTGGTTTCCTGTCTTTTAAACTCATTTTGCGCGTTTGGGTAAATTGGCGCTCTGTCATTTAAAAAAACATTTTTCCAGGTTCAGCTGAAGGAATTCGTCAAACTGCACGACACCATCTACGAGGTGGACCCAAAAGAAGAGAACTGCTTCAGATTCTCACGTCTTCTCAATTTTAAAGTAAGTAAAAAACAGGCTATTAACTCTAATGATACAGTGGAGGATCACACACGCTGTGGCCACATTAATAGGTACAGAAGACATTTTTCCTGCAGTAAATTAGAATTTAATGTCCTCCTCCTTCGTTTGGTCTTTCTCTTTCCTGCAGTACTCGAGCACGATGCAGAAGATCGACCCGGATCACATCATCGCTCTGGTGACTGAGGTCATCCCGGCGCACTCGTGTCTGCTCTTCTGTCCCACCAAGAAGAACTGCGAGAATGTGGCGGCAATGATCTGCAAATATCTGAAAGAGTGAGCAGCAGCTGCCAGGTGACTCCTCCCACTCTGCCGCCCACGCCGATCACTGACTCGGAGAACCTTTCTCGACTCTTTCAGGGACTTCCTTCGGCACCACGAGGGGGAGAAAGGCATCCTCCTCAGGGAGCTGCGGGACAGCGGGAACGGCTCGTTGTGCCCTGTGTTAAAGGTCACTGTGCCGTACGGTGTGGCATACCACCACAGCGGGCTGACCTCCGAGGAGAGGAAACTGGTGGAGGAGGCCTACTCCAGTGGAGTCCTTTGCCTCCTCACCTGCACCTCTACCCTGGCTGCAGGGATCAACCTACCTGCCCGCAGGTGAGCCGCTCGTTAAACAGCGTTTTCTCTTCCTGTCACTCAGCAGCGGTCAGGAGCTCACCACCGTGTTCATGTGCACATATCGAAGCTCATGCGTGTTTGCTGCTGCTGAAATGATCTGACCCCTGTTTGACCCTGGTTTGACCTCTGTTTGCACACAGAGTGATCCTACGTTCGCCGTACATGGCCACGGACTTCCTGAAGAGGAGCCAGTATAAGCAGATGGTGGGCCGAGCGGGCCGAGCGGGGATCGACTCAGTGGGCGAGAGCATCCTGATCCTGCAGGAGAAGGACAGGAACATGGTAAGCAGAGCCGTGAGGGAGTCAAACTGATGTCTGATGAAAAACAGTGAGCCTGAAAACTGAAGCTTTCCAACAATCTGACGTCAAAATAGTTTTCTTATTCCTCAAAAATCAAAAATACAGACCTGCAGGCATAAAATCAGTTTTAGGTGATTACAAAACAAAACAAACATTAAATTAAAAGAGTTAAAAGCTTTATTAAATCTGTGTGTGTGCAGCAGCTGCACAGAAACATCTGTAATGTGTCATAAACAATCAGGTGTATATAATAACATAACAATTACTCTTTATGACTTCTCCACCTTCTACGAACTCCTGCAAAAGCAATCTGATCAGTTTCCTGTGAGTTATGACAAAATAAAGCATTCAGGATGTTGGACCAACAGATGTCAGATAATTCTGCTTTTGTGTGATTTCAGGCTAAAACACTGGTGTGCGCTCCAATGGAGAGCTGTTACAGCAACCTGATGCACGATGATGGAAAAGGCCTCCTGAGCCTCATCCTGTCCCTCATTGGATTAAATGTAAATCCTTTTAATTCACTCCAAATCCAAGCAGATTAGCCAGCAGGCGCTAATCTCTTTTATCTCTGCATCATTATTTAATATCAGATTGTACCTCTGTGGGATCTGACTTTCTTTTTTTCTTTTATTTTGAAAAACTAAACTGTTTTTCACTGTTTTCTGTGTCAGTGAATTTGTCTGTAATTCTGGTTCATTCTGGGGTTTTTGTTTCGGTTGGTTTGTGTCACTGACGGCAACACCATCTAAAGTCCACAAGTGTTGAGTTCAGCAATATTTCAGAATATTTCCATACGTCCATGTTTTTGTTGCTGAACTGGCCAATCAGGATGCCTGATAAATATTTTTACCTGCACAGCGACATCTCTTGAACCCTGAGTTATAAAAATAATCCGATCACAGCCTGGTGCTCCTGTCCTCATGACTCGCGGTTTCAGCAGATCACGTCGTCCGTGGAGCAGCTGCAGGACTTCCTGCAGGGGACGCTGCTGTTTGTGCAGTGGCAGCAGCTGTGTGGGGGGCGGAGCCCGCTGGAGGCGGTGCAGCAGTGCGTGGACGTCCTGAAGGAGAAAGAGCTCGTCACGGAAGACTCGCACAGCCAGAGTCTGCAGGTCACCAAACTGGGAAAGGCTACGTACAAAGGTACCCTCAGCATACCTGCAGGACTCCTTACTTCCTGTCACATGACTTTGGGCGTCATGTTTAATCATGTTTCTGAAAATCAATACCAAAGACAGAGTTCACAGTTTTTGCTCCTGTTGGTTCTGTATGTTGTCATAGAGAGGGAAATCCCTAATATGGTCATCTCAGACACACAAGACTGGTGTTCATGAGGGGCAGCCAATAAGAAGACAGTTGATTTAAAGGAGGAGGAGTTAAAACAGATTCAAACATGGAGTGTAATTTTACCTTGTGCCGTTCACCAGAGATCCTGAACGGGGTAAACTGGTGGCCCACTGTGGTCCCAGTCTGATCCCACAGTGGTCCCACTCTGATCCCACTGTGGTCCCAGTCTGATCCCACTGTGGTCCCAGTCTGATCCCACAGTGGTCCCACTCTGATCCCACTGTGGTCCCAGTCTGATCCCACTGTGGTCCCAGTCTGATCCCACTGTGGTCCCAGTCTGATCCCACTGTGGTCCCACTCTTTTTTTTGTAAGGGTCAGAAAACTGTGATGTTGTAGTTTTGTGTTTCTGTAGCTGTTATGATTTGTGATGATGAATTAAAACGTTGGCGTTCTTCAGCCTCGGTGGATCTGAACTATGCTGAGGTCCTCTACAAAGACCTCTCCAAAGGCCTGGAGTCTCTGCTGCTCAACAGCTACCTGCACTTGGTCTACCTGGTCACCCCTTACGACCTGATTGATCAGTGCAAACCCGACTGGATGATCTTCTTCAGACAGGTAGGCAGGGCCTGCCTCAGAGCCTCTCAGCCTCCTCCTCCTCACATCTCTCATAATCTGCTCTCTTCTTCTTCGTCTGCAGTTCACGCTGTTGTCTGTGGCCGAGCAGAAGATGTCGGCTGCCGTCGGCGTGCCTGAGAGTTTCGTGGCGAGAAAAGCTGCCGGACAGACGGTGAAGAAGGTGAGAAAGTTCAGACCGCAGATTTAATGCTGGAAATTTTCGGGTTTTATTTCATCGTTTTGAGATGTGACCTGTGAAATGTACTCGAACCTGACTCTAAAGACAGGATCACGAACAGACATCCATGAAATCAAAAAGGAAGACCAGTACCTGCTCAGGTGAACACAGAGTGATGGAAGAAGGGTCTGGATATGTGATCTGTAGCAGCAGGTTTTGAGATCTGAAAGAAAGCTCAGATTAAAACGCGCTGAACGCTTCCACACAGATTAAAGCTTCGGTACAGAATAAAAACGTCCAGCTTCACTGTGAAATCTCACAGAGCGCTGCTGTTTCACTTGGATGGGATCCCTGTGATCCAGGTACAGACTTTACCAAATCAGCAATACTTTAACTGGGCTGCAGGCACCAAATAAGAGCCTTAACTATTTTAAGTTTACTAAGAGCTATTTTAAGTAATTCATTATTTTATCCACAACCTTTAAAATTCCCTCATAACTGTTTTTAGCGATCAAAGCAGGTCGTTATGATGTTACTCTCCTGAGCCTGACCGGTCACAGGAGAAACTAAAACACGACCAGCAGAGGGCAGCGTGCCGCAAGAGCAATGATTTAACTGTCATCTACTGTGATGGCCTTTAATATTCTTCACTCATAACACACAGCTCAGTTTAACGTAGATCTCATAGCTTTATATTTAATGAATAAAAACTCAATCCTGAATCTTTATACGTGTATATCGCATGTATGAAATACAGTGCTTCATAAATAATCATCACTGTATGTATTTTTTTTTAAAAGCTCTATTTGCTCCTCTGACTTAATCTGGTCATGTAATCCAGTTTTCCCTTTGAACTGCCGGATTTCAGGGTTTGATCTGATCTGACGGGATGAATCCTGCCAGATTTTGAACAGCTGAGCTCAGGTGTGATGTGTAGGGGTGGGTTTTAAAAAAAAAAAAATCCAATTCAAATTGATTCTAGCTTAAATAATGTGATATGGATTCATTTAATCCTGAATCGATTTTAAATCTAAATGTATTTTGCCAGAAACGCCAGAATCTCAGGTTAAAGCTCACAAAACTATTTCAACAACCACCAAACAACTAAAGCAGCAAATGAGAGCAGGTACACAAATTCAACACAAAGATGTAAACGCAAAGTGCGGCTTGTTCACCCGACGACACGGACACGCCGTAGGTGCTGAGTTTTGTCACTCACCAACCAAAATTCACTAAACCAGCAGCAAAAGATCAAAACTACGCTTTTGATCTAAGAACTTCTTATTTGATAAACATTGTCATGAATTCTCTCTTACTTCTGCTGTTTTGCTTCCACCACAATAAAATCACACGTCCTGCAGAGCTCCCTCTCTCTCTCTCTCTCTCTCTCTCTCTCTCTCTCTCTCTCTCTCTCTCTCTCTCTCTCTCTCTCTCTGTGCTTCAAGAACAGTTTCCCATCTCAAATCTCTGTTTTCTGCATTATTCGCTTGCTTGTTACGCACAAGTCTACCGTTGTGTACAGCGCTGTCGCCCTCTGTTTTTTTTTTTTTGGGGGGGGGGGGGGGGGGTCAAAAATGACCTCTGACAAGAAAGCCTAATTTCTGCTCTTCAATACCAAAGAAATGTAAACTTTTTAAAATGATGCCAAATTGCAAAACGCTTAGCTGTGTCTCTAATCAACCCTCTGTAACTTTGCTCTGCTTCCCTTCAGCGGCATCAGGTAATGTTCATATGTTGATTCATGGTTTTCTTCCATTTTTGTTCTACTGCAGAATATTTTTAAGGTTATTTGCTATAAACAGCCATGCCAGGAAAATCTCCCTCACGTTTTTCTGTCTTTTATTCTCAGTTACTTGAGAAAGTAACACAACGACATCTGCGGCGACGCGTACACCTCTGATGAAGACTCACAAGTGTCAGCTTTGTTTTTATACATAGATATAAAACTATGGATATGTACTGATAAATGATCAGAATTATAATATTTCTGACTGTCTGAGTCAAAATTGAATCGTATCGATTATAGAAATTGGCGACGACACCCAGCCCCAGTGATGTGACAGACTCAGGCTGTCCCCTAACTCCAGCTCCACCCTGGATGGAGGATGGTGGATGTTTGCACCTTAGAAATATGAAATGTGAATTTTGTTTGCATGGTACAAATCAAAAGGTTAAAGGTCGTGACTTTTTTCCACAAACTCCTTTAAGTGGTGAGGAAGTAAAAACAAGAAGCAGAGACGGACGTGAAGCACGAGCTTCGTTTCTGCTGCAGGTTGTGGTGACGTCAGTTTAATTGTTTAATTGAAACTCGCTAACATCAAGAATCATGACTCGGGGTTCAGCCTCGTCCGCCTGCTCCATGAACGCTGGATCTGACAAGTGTGACCTTTGAACTTGACCTGACGAGTGGTGCAGGTGATGAAGGTAGATTATGATGATGTCGTAATCTTTGCTCTCAGAACTTTGTGATCGAGCTCCCAACCCCCCCACCCTTCTTTGCTTAGCCGTGTGCTCTCTCTGTTTCAGGGTGTGAACGTGGCGGCGGTGAGGAGGATGTACCTCGCTCTCGTTCTCTTCTCGCTGCTGAAGGAAACGGACGTCTGGAGCGTCTCGGAGCGTTTCCTGCTGAGCCGTGGCTTCGTGCAGACGCTGCTCGGCTCCGCCTCCGCCTTCTGCTCCTGTGTGCTGCACTTCACCGAGGTACCACCTGATTTTACCCAGAGGTCACAGCAGGCTGCAGGTGAGCCGGCAGGTGTGTCTCAGGTGAGACGATGATGCTCTGATGTTTCTGTGTCTCAGGAGCTCGAGGAGTTCTGGCCGTTCAGAGCGCTGCTTGCTGAGCTGACGCGGCGCCTCAGTTACTGCGTGAAGGCGGAGCTTATCCCTCTGATGGAGGTGGCCGGAGTCCTGGAGGTCAGATGTCGTCTTCTTCTTCTGCATCCTTTTCTTACTGAGTGTGCTCGTCTTACATCATCGAAACACGATGAGAATGATGTGTTTCCTCATCGTCACAGTTCAGGGTGATGACATCATCAACCTGTTGTCAGCTTGGAAAGTTTTCAGAAAAAACACGTTCTGTTGTTTCGTGACATTTTCCCTCCGTCTACCCAGTTCTCGTCAACGCGTCAGCATTCGCGTCGTCTGATGTCACTCGATTCTACTTCCTGCCCAAGTGCAGAGTAGAGCTCCAGTAGACTCCCACTAGAAATCCCTCCATGTAATAAACATGTGAGTTTGTGGACCACTTCAGCAGTTACTGATCACATGATCACATCATTCACCTCAGCTGACCTTTTATTTTGTAAGAGTGTTATTACAGCTTTAAGTTCCTTCCTGTCAGCTTCTGTTCTTTCTTCTTCTCTTTATTGATGTTTGTGAAAGCAGCCGTGGGCGTGTACCTGATGAAGGTCAGGAGCCTTTGGGAGGATTCTGTGTCTTCACTCCGTCATGTTAACGTGTTAAACGTCCCATCGTAGCTGTAAAGTTTTACTTTATCTCTGTGACGTGAAAGCTCAGAAGGATTTAGGCCACAGCTTTCCTCTCTGAAGATCGCCGATGTGTCCAACTCCCTCAGCTTCACTTTATTAAACTCCTGTGGATCCTTTTTAGGTCACTTTTAAATTTCAGAGCAGGTAAAAATATATTTTGGTTTTAAAAGCGCTGCAAGGAGATCCAGATGTTTCTAAAGTCGGCTTATTCCACTGTGCCTGATTATAATCCGATTCACTCTCGAGTCGTTCAAACTGAAAGGTCACGTTTCAGGTTTATTTGGTCTTTACTTTGTAGACATATTTAAACTCACTACAGGAAGTGCTGAGTTCAGGGTCCTGAGAGAGCGTCAGTGCTGCTGACACCTCTGTGAGCAGGAGGTGGTTCAGGGCAGTTGTTGTTAGGACTCACGGCCCATCCCACCTTTGCTCTGCCAGATGTTTCACCTTCGTCCCGGTTTACGCTTACTCATCGGTGAACGTGCTGAGCTGATGCTCGTGTCAGCAGGTCGGAACGGTTTTATTCAACGTGAAAAGTTGTTTTGTTTCAGCTGATTTTAAGTGAGAACCATTGAGCCTCCGTAGATCCTCTGTGTCCTCCGCTTCACCTGAAGCTCTGACATCAGCTCTTTTTTTTCTTTCTTTTTTTTTTTACTGCAGTCAAGAGCGAAGCAGCTGTACACCGCCGGCTACAAGACGCTGACTCACCTGGCGAACGCCGACCCGACCGCTCTCTGCACAGCCATCCAGAACCTGTACAGGAAACAGGCCAATCAGATCGTGGCCTCCGCCAAGGTGAGACTGTCCTCAGAGAGTGCACTCACTCGAGCTGATCACTGTACCTGATCAGTGTGAGTATTGATGGTGTTAAATGACTGATGTGACGCTCTGTAGAGCTGACTGCACTCAGTCGGTCTCCGTGTTTGATGACATCACAGCGTGAAGAGGCGCTGAAACAGGAAGTTTAACTGTGACGGTTTCTCTGTTTCAGATGCTCGTAAGCGAGAAAGCCGCAGCTCTGCAGGAGGAAGTGGACGACCTGCTGGCGCCGCCCTCTGACCTGCCGCAGCTCTGACATCATCACAGGAGTTCTACCCTCTTTGAACGCTTCTGATCTCACTGTGACATAATTTCTTATTAAAGTAACCGGGACGACCTCGCCGTGCCCATGTGAGAAGCTTCACTTCCTGTTCTCCTCACATTCTTTCAGTAATTCACTGAAATTTATTAAATTTTTTAAAAATTTAATATTTATTTGATCACTCTTATTTTGTCATCTGTACTTCCTGTCGTCACACTGAGGTGGTTTGTCATTCAAGGAAACATTAAAGGTCGTTTTCTGCTCGTTAGAGAAGGTTTCAGCTTCACCTGAGCAGTGTGAGCGTGTCAGGTGAACTCCAGTGAGTCTGTTTCAGCCTCAGAGACGTGATCACGTCGTCACGTCCGCCGCATACAGAGTGCGTCAGTCTGATGGAAGGCACCTGATGGTTCACCGCTTTGAGAAAACAACTCATTACTGTGACTTTTTTCTCATTTTAATACATTTTAAAAATTAAATATTTAAAATTTATTTTCTGTCGGTGTTTTTTGGGCATTTATTTATTCTGGAAACTGAAAATAATTGTCTGGAACATCAGAGACGTGAGCCGGACAAACAGCTCTGACCTGCCAAAATAAAAACGTGTGTCATCAAATAAAAATGTGTAACATGTTTTTATTTACAGTGGATTCATTTTATTTTTAATTTTATTTTGTTGTGTGGTTCAGTCGAGCCGTTTCCATTTGTGAGGATGTGTTTTTGAGATATGTTTGACATTTTTATCTTATTTGGAAGATTTTGGTGTTTTTAGATGTGTTCCTATTTTTCCACATTTTAATCTACATTTTAGGTCATCTGATTTTAAAAAAAAATACATTTTAATATAAAAATATTTTAAAAGGATTTTTAAAAAAATATTTCATCAATTCTGAGGACATTTGATTCTGATTATTAATTTATTTCAGTTTGGACTTTTTTGTCACATTTTTGTGTTTGTTTGTTTTTTTTAAAATTTAACCCTCTACTGCATGACTTTTTAATTTTTTGGGAAAAAAATATTTCACCCTATTTTGGGGGAGCTTTAGGGTCCCTAATAATATATCAATCATAAAATTTGACACCCCCCACCCCCCCTTACAGATATTGGTTTGTTGCTTCAAGGCAACATTGCGCGATAAGGGTAGTCAAACCCCAAGTTATCCTATAATAAGTTTTATTAGTCCAACAAGGATGAACAAATAAACAAACAACAAACAAACAATAAAACTCCAGAATACATCCAATATTTCATCAGGGATCTCTGAGGGATCCGTCTTCTTCATTCCGTGTGGAACCTCAGGAAGCAGTTGCTGTCGGGGTTGAAGCAGTGGTGCACATTGCATTTGCGGCACATTGCTTTTGGTGTACCATTGCACCCTGCATTGTTCCATGTCCCCAGTCATGATCAGCCAGTGGGCTGTTTGATCCAGGTGGACATCTTCGACTGGAATGGGAGCTGTGCATCCTTTCTTCCTCTTCTCCTCATATGCGCCAGCAATGGACTGGCTGGGACGACCTCCCTTCTTCTCCAGGCTTTTTCCACACATGCAGAGGCCCTCTGCAATGTAAGATTTCAAGGTACAGAGCCTCATTTGGTCTTTATACCTTCAAATCTTACATTGCAGAGGGCCTCTGCAGAAGAGAGCCTCATTTGGTCTTTCTTCTCCATACCAGTGCCTTCACAGTCTCTTCTGTAGAGCAGCCAGGTGGTTACAATGATCATGTCAGCTGATCAGCTGGTGGTACCATTTCTTGGATCTAACTTTGTTGCGATAGAGTGCAATCAGTGAGTCAAGCAGGTCCACCCCACCCATGTTCTTGTTATATTCTTGCACCACAGCAGGGCATGGGACAGTGATGTGTTTCTTCTGGTTGCGATCCCACCTGTAATGATAATAATAGATTATTTATTTATTTATTCATTTATTTATTGCTTGACATTTTAAAACATAGTAACAGATAATCTATTTAGCAGGAGAAGATGATATTATAAGATAATATAAATTGATATCACCTGTCAACTTTGGTCACAGGGTTGGCTGTCTGAGGGAATGTCCCTAACTGCACACTCCCTTTGTTTCTTTCCATAAATGGTTCTTACATCCATGTGCTGTAATTATCAGTAGATTGTAAAGTAAAAAACATTGATTATGATCATATAAATGCACACAAACACATCTCTACACACATATGCTAATGCATTACATTCCCTGAAAAAAACTACGCTAACTGCACAGTGTTGCCTTGAGGCAACGAATGAAAATTAACAGTTTTACTGTATAAATAAATTTTAAAAAGTAGAACAAACAATCAAATATACTTCTTAACATATTCATGCACATGCAAGTATTTTTTTATATACATTTATTTCACTATAAACATGTAAAATAGTGATCTTTATCTTACCTTCTAATGGAGATGCCTCTCGTGTAGTGCAGCTTGCAGATAGGGGCCCCCCTCCCCCCAAATGAAAGTCACACCACCTTCAACTTATCATTTTATTGGACAGACATGTGGCAGGTAGCATTATTTGAAAAAAAAAACAGTTGTTTTTTTTTGAAGGGCCAGTGTGAGGCATCAAAATGTGGTTTGTTGCCTCAGGGCAACGCTATGCAGTAGAGGGTTAAGACAAAAAAGAGGAAAATTGTGACAGTCTGGAATAGAGATGAGCTATACAAACATTTTTTTTTAATGTACATATTCTTGTTCTTATGTACATAAACATCACTCAGACCCGTGC
>VURO01019857.1:19626-30753 GCA_015108175.1 Pelvicachromis taeniatus
AAAATTATAAAAAAAAAAAACGAAAACTCAAAAAAAAAAAAAAAAAGAAAAAAAAAAAGACACAACTCTGTTATCTTTAATGTCGATTAAGATTAATCTGAAATATAAAGTATTTATCAGCTAAAACTACAACCAGACTTTTTAAGTATTTGGATAAAGACACAATGTTTGTCATTTCAATATGTGACTGAAGTGTTTTTCAGCTTTAATTCAAGTTTCACAGATTTAGCCAAATGCTGCAAAATTGCTCAGACATAAGTTCACAGTGCAAATGAATCTCAATGCAAAGAAATTAGATACTTTTCAATTGTCCTCTGATTTCAGCCCAATAGAGCATGCCTTTCAGATACTGAAGACAAAACTGAAGACAGAGACCCACAAACAAGCAGTAAAGGTCTGGCAGAGCATCTCCAAGAGAGGAAACAAAGCATTAGGAGATGTCCATGGGGTATAGACGTCATGCAGTTATTGGCTGTAAAGAATTAAAAACAACCCCTTTATGTCCGTTGGTCCAGTTTCTTCAGAGTCTCTGAAAACGGGGAGGACTCCGTAAAAATAAAAGGGCTGCAACTCCGAAAGAGTTCATGCAAATCTTTGGTAAATCAAAGTGCTGACCAAAGTAAGTATCAGAAGTGTCCCAGTAGTCTCGCTGTGTTTACAGAGTCTGCTGTACTGTAACTCAAAGCCAAGCATCTCATAACAGCTTCAGGACCCTCTCACGGCATCTCAGATAGCTTGTATCTACCCAAACGCTCACTGTCCGCACAATTAAACTGATCAGTGTTTCAGCCTCCCCCGTGGGTAATTGAGTTTAATGTGTTACCCACGTAATATTTCTTCGCTTCATGTAAAGCCTGGCTGACCAGTCATTGTCATTAGCTAGCTAACAGAGAGCCCCACCCTAGAGTCCTTACAACCTCCCACACCCGCTAACCTCACCCCGGTGTTATGTTATGTTATCCATGTAAGTTAGTTATTCCAGGTTCATATTAGCTCAATGTACCAATGAACTCAAAGCATTATGATGCTTTGTTCATTAGTTACACTGCAGTTTAAGGGTAAACCGCTAACAAGCAGGGGCCTCTGCTATTGCTAACAATAGCCTTCCGTGTTATTAGTAACTGCTGTGCTAGGCTTAACAGCTCTTTTCTCTTAATAAACACCCACTACTCTCTCCATTTATTATTTTAATATTTTTCTTGCTGACTTTAATAAAATATTTCCCCTAGAGGTCAACCCAACAATGACGGCTAGAGATGCATCAGTTTGATAGAAGCTAATTAGAGCAGCTAGCTACAGCAGTTAACCGGACTCCGGTCTGCAGCGCTGTCACGCTGACCACACGGTGAATAAAGACAGTTCGCTTACGAACACAGACATACTTTTACAGATATGTGAAGCTACGGCTATATTGACATATAGAGAACAAACCTTACAGAAAGTTTTGGACCTGTCACCAAATGGTTTTAATCAACACTGAGCCAAAACAATCGGGTTCCCAACCAAAGTACAGATGCCGAATAGAGCCAAAAAGAGCCGCTCCGCCTCGACGTGGCTGTGCTACAGTCATTTCCAGGCCATGCCAAGCATGGAGAGTTTAGAGTCTGTCAACAACTCTAGTAGCGAATTAACAGAAGGAGCATTTTTGCTGAAATCAGCTTTTCGTATCCTGAATTTATTTTGCACTGTTTTTTTTTTTTAATTATTATTATAAGACTGTATCAAGGACCTTCAGTCCAAATGGTTTAGTCACGTTTTACTCGAATTAAGCTGGTTTTAATGAAAGTCATCCAAATTCCTGCGTTATTTATTTATCAACAAATCCAGTTTCACCCGGCTGGCAAGGGAAGAAGTGATTCTGACAACCTTAGTTTGTTTCTTTTTATCCAATTTGTGCACCTGGCTAGTACTGAAAGAACTTAGATGTTATAAATCATTGTGCTTTATGTTGTATTGCTAGCTGTGAAAAATCACATATACCACTCTTCTCTGTATACTGACTGCGTATCCCCAGACTTGGCAGTGGTTAACTTTAAGTAATTCCTGAGGATGGTTTCTTCTTATCTGTATACATCCAAGAGTGAAAGGCAGAAGTAACTAGGATATTACCTCTGTCAATACTTTACATATGTTTGTGCTCAAAGTCAGAACAGAAAGGAGCAACAACAAGAAAAAATATATTTTAAAAGGTGCATTAATTTTCTTGCATTTGCAAAATAATGTATGCATGGTTTAAACATTAAAAAATATTAACATCTACAATAATAATAATACTAATCTACACTGTCAAGAGCATGGGTAATTTCTTTCTTTCACTGCTCATTAAATATTTATGTGAATAATTGAGACATTTCATATGTATCAAATGTTTATTATAAAATATACTGTGGGTATCAAACTCAGAAAATACAAGATAGAGTATTTAGTGTATAGAAAACCTGCGCTGATTAAATTGTGCAGTGTATGCCTATTTTTAAATCATTGTGTTAATCTTATTACAGTAGTAGCAGCTCACCATTATTTACACGCACTTGCAACAATATACAGTGGAGAAATGAAAATGATCAAAATAAAATACTTTAAGGTGCAAGAGTGAAAGCTAACAAGAAAATAAAGAGCGGTACGTCAATGTAACAATTTGATGCGTTCCTTTTGATTTCCCTTGTCTGTTTAAACTGGTTGCACATACAAATACATCAGTTAGCCTGTTCACCAGATTTGTTACTCCTCTTCCTGGCATCTCCAGCAGCATAAGCATCAGTTCCATCTGGCAGTTGAGACAGTGCTGAAGCAACTTTACTGTTGTCCTCACCTCCCCCATTGGTATGCAGACTATGCAAGATCTGGTCACTGGGGCGTTTCCAAGATGTTCGAGTGGCAATCCAAAGAATTAGACCTCCAAAAAGCACCAGGAGAACTCCTAGTACGTTCACAAAAATTGCCTCTGGGGGAGAATCCTTATACTTTGGGTCTTTCCTTTTGTGATGTGAAAAGAGGAAAATTATTCTCACTGTTCAGCATTTACACTCTATCTGTCTCATTTTAACCACTCTCACTTTTTATTTTAATACTTACAGGCCAAAGATGAGTTTCTCTGTGATGCCCATAAGTGCCACGGCTATGACACTGGTAAAAAGTAAAAGACCGCTGTAGACATGGAGAGGCATAAACGCTGCCCTCCAGGACACAGGTGTGACTGGTATCAAGTACATGCCAACTCCAAGAACAAGCTGCCCATTGAAAGAGAGAGACAGATAAAACCCACTTCAGATCTGAAGGCTGCTGTCCACTATGACTTTGCCTTTTAGAAACACCAGTAAGAGGTTCAGAGAAAAATGAGAAAGCTATACTGATATACTTTAGATGTGTTAACAGTCCAGTCTTATGGTAGTAGTAGCTACAAAAACCCTGCAACAACTGTGCTTCTTAGGTAAAATGTTAGACAATGCTCTTATCTGCAATATGTAACAAAGGTAGGTCTTTGTTGTAATTGCTTTATATAAATACTGAAAATTTGCATCTATTTACCTGCAGACCGTACAGTATAACAGCTGTAAGGCCCAGCCAGCTGTGCAGACTGTACATGTTGGGAATGTTGGCAGCATTGTGGAAGTCAAAAACTGCCACCATGGCTATAACAGCAAAAACGAAGGCTAATAAATTCAATCCTGCATGAATGAACTTCATCATGAGTTTGCTGCACTGCCAGGTCCAGGGGAGCCTGTAGACTATTATTGCTGCAAGAGAGAGCCAGACAGCCAGTTAGCAAGAACTTAAGGCAACAATGATGCTTTAAAAAAAATTTTGCTATATATTTCTGAAGTTGTAGGCTTGATTTATATTATCTGGGTTGTTCGAGTTCGAGTCTCATTGCCTCATGAAAATCATATGAAAAAAAAAAGACACAGGTGTTGTAATACACGTGAAATCTATATGCCATGTGTCATGTCACAGTGCATGTTCACTCATGATTTTCTCTCTTTATATGAAGGAAAAATGAACTTCCAGCTTGTGATTCCCTCATTACGCAATGCCAGCTAACTGAAAAAGTCTTTTGGATTTTTATTTGAACCTTTTATCCCAGAGACAGCTTGGTACAAGAAAAAGAAGTGCACTTTCAACAGTAAGACTCCATTTTTCTACATGACAAAAAAAAATTGCTGGGGTCCTTAAATGAAAGACATCTGTCGGCAGCATGGCTCTGTGGGCTTAAACTGTGAGAAGCAGGATGTTTTTGTGAATTCACAGAAAATTTCCTATTTTATTGATTTATCTGTTTTACTGTGCATGCACTGTAAAACATAGAACAGAACTGAAATGTATATTGTACGTAACAGGAACTTTTCTGTCATTTAATTGTTTATCTATGACTTCATTACTTTGGTGTGGCATGAATGGATGTGGAAAATGTATGAAAAGACAGTTTGCCTTCCCTGATATACAAACTGATTTGGTAGTGAGCATTCTAAAAAACATCTTTCATGGATGGATCTCCCAATGAAAGTTAAACTGCGCTTTTGTAAATATCAGTAGTCACCCCAAGATCCTTGGAAAGCGAAAGCTGTTTAACTTCGCCTTAGGCAAGAATTTCCTGTTATTGTTCACACTTTTATAATCAACTCACGACGCCCATTTGCGGAGCTTATGTCTTATAAAGATATTAAAGACCCTTCTTACCTATTCCCTGCAAGAAAATGAATCCAGTGACTGTTAATACCGGATGCCAGTTGAATTCGGCCAACCCTCCATCCCAGGCCAAACCTTCCTTAAAATTCAGAACCCATCTGAGGACGAAGATTATGGAAACAAAGCCGGCGGCGGCGGCGGCACACATAGCCAGCAAGAAGTGCTTCAGGTTCTCCATCAGCGTCTGCAGCGGGGGAGAGGCAGAGACTGGACCGGAGCGGCTGCTGTCGGCTAGAATAACAACTTTCAAGAGCTGCCCGTTGAGGAGGGACTGCGGTCACGTGACCCCGAGCTGAGAAAATGTTTGGAGGGAGGGTGTTTTGCAACTTTCGTGGTTACAGAAGAGAGTCTGGGATCGGTTTTTTGTTGTTGTTTTTTTTTTTTGTGCTGCATCATCCTCTGACTCCCGTTACGACACATGTCCACATCTGCGCAGTCTGAGCTCCAGCGGGATTAAAGAAACAGCCATGTGGGCATGACTGGACATCTGTGGCTCTGTTTTTGCTTTGTACTGCGTTTTATGAGTAGGCACTTTTCTCATTATCCCTCCTATTTATATCTTCCTAATGCACCACAAGCCAAATTACAACAAAAACAAGGCAACACTTTGCTTTTTCCTTCTTCTTCGTCTATTTTAAAGCTATTCCTACACTGTAAATATTAACGTGTCACTTACCCTGACAGACAGCTACAACATGGAACATTAAGACACAAAATCCTACAAACAATCTCAAAGCCACTTTTGTAACAATTGAAGATTCATTATTTAAAAACGTATTAAAGAAAAAACACTTGATTAAAGTTCAAGTTCACAGATATCAGTCTGTCCGAATAGGAAGCATAAACCATTGTGATCCAATTTCACTTCCCTTGGTGCAAATGAAAGTCACAACAGGTGCACTGTAGAGGCAACAAAAAAGGGACAGGTTTTGCAGCTGGTGGCCACAGATCATTGTTTTCTTCTTATCTTTCGCGGCTGATTTCTCTTCTTTAGTTTTGCTTTTTGTTGATGTCAGTACCTGCAGCCCATTACTGAATTTCCCGAAGGAACCCACCCGAGGAATTAATAAAGTTTTATGTAATCTAAAATCTAATCTAATCATTCAGGTTACAGAGGTAGTCCAGCTCCTCAACAGTGACTCATCCATATGTCCTGTTGCAAGAAGGTTTGCTGTGACTCCGAGGACAGTTTCAAGAGTGTAGGAGACACCAGGAGGTGTGACATTACATGAGGAGAGCTGGACAGCGCCAAAAAATGGCACCAACCTGCAGTAGGACCAATATCTGCTTCTTTAAGTTAATGACACTGGAAACACTGCAAGTGTCACTGCCCACAAAATGACCTTAAGTGGGCTACTCGTGTGTCTTTCTGTGGAAAATCAGTCAGAAGAGATAAAGGAAAAGCAACAGTCCAGCTAGACCATTTCCTCTTGGGGTGGTGTTGTCTTGTTGTTAGCTCTCCAGTGCATCTGTTGTGACTTTATACCAAGGAAGGAAACATTGGGATAGTGATATCCCTAAAGTGCTGCTTTAATTTTATGAGAAGTGTCAATACGGGGTTTAGTGCACATTTGCACAGGAAATTTTTTACACATTTTGTGAGGTAATATACACTTTAAATAGAACACACAAACTAACAGGTTTCAGTTTGGGGATCTATCCTGTGAAGAACAGACATACTTTATTGTACTGCTTAACTTCTTGTAAGCATATTTAAAAGTTAAAATTAAGACATTTAATACAATCACATCTTTTTTGTAAACTGAAGCCAGCCAAAATGTGTGATACCATCTCAATATGTGAAACAAGACATAAATACATGATCACCCCAACTTCCTATTGTCGCACTATTTTCTTTTACTACAGCTTATAATGATTACAAAAACTGCTTGTTTTATAAAATTTATAGAAACTTAGTATACATAAGATTCCTGTTTCAGTTACAAGTTTTTTCTTTCATGTTATTTTGGACACTTTTTAGAAAATCAAAACCTCATATCTGTAACCCATGCGTGTAAATGGATCTGCAATTTGCATGCAACAATCATTTGTGAAACGTGACACTGTCGCCACATTTAATCTGCATGAGTGCACTGCAGCTGGCAAATCACTTTTCTGGAATGTGCTTCATTAGGATGGCGCCAGGCGACTTCATCAGCTCTGACTGTTAACATCAAGCAAACAATCGCATAACTACCTCAGATTCTGGCTCAGAGCAAATATCAATATCTTAAAATTTGGATGTGCATAGCAGAAAAAGAGAAGGCAGAAATACAGAGCAAATTGGGAGAAATAAAATATTTTATTTTTAGAATGAAGAAAAAAAAAGTGAGTGCAAGTTTCATGGTACAGACATAGAATAATCTTAACAGAAAAAAGTAGTGACAGTCATGGGTAATTCATATGACCTGAGGACGCAAAGATCCATGTATTAAAAAACAAAACACAATTATGATCTACATAGAAAAGTAAGACAATTGTATTCATATTTAAAAAAATCTTGTCATCATGAAAGGCTTTACAGCAGTTTTGATTCAGTTTTGCAAAGCTTATGTTTTGGTCGTGAACAGTTTGTATACATGGCAGCAGAACTTGGCGTTCTTTTGTTCAATATGAACAATCGTATCTTTGTCAAAGAACACCTCGTTTTTATTTGTCTGAAACAAAGGAGAAGAGCACACATTAATCCACATCCAGACTACTCGCCTTGAGGTTTGCATACTCATGTCAAGTACTCACCTCATCCCAGGTTTCAATCAAATCGATCGTCCGCAGTAATTGTCCAGTCTGGTTGTCATGGAGTTGTATGCACGCTCTTCCCTCTCCTTCCTCTCCGTTGGTTACC
The DNA here is from genome assembly GCA_015108175.1 of Pelvicachromis taeniatus. Taxonomy (NCBI): domain Eukaryota; kingdom Metazoa; phylum Chordata; class Actinopteri; order Cichliformes; family Cichlidae; genus Pelvicachromis; species Pelvicachromis taeniatus. The sequence continues at coordinate 27,158 of VURO01019857.1, forward strand.
ACAATTGCCAAAAGGTCAAGCTCATCCTCATATTCTACCATTCGAAAAGTCTGCATAATCAAAAGGTTGTTGTGAATTAAATGCTACGTACCATGTTTTCTTTAATGAACAGCTCTAAAAGCTTTGACGTCCCTGCAGTGTTTAAACCTGAAAGCATACTTATCAATGAAATTCTTCAGAGGACATTACCCAACACACATCTCACCTGAGAAAGTGTGTAAGGACAATTAAATGTATTGAATCCATTGAGCTGCCATCCTGAATATTCTGCACTTTAAATAAATATGCAGGGTTTTCTTTAAATTCTCCTAAAAATATTTTGGCACCCACAAAAGAGGCTTCGGCTTTCCTCCGGGAAAAGGAAACTCCCACTGGCTCTCTGCCTTACTTTACATGCAGACCAATTTAGGTTACATACATACCTTTCAAGGCCCATTTTGAGCCAGGAAAACCTGTGAAAGGTGTTTTTAAGGACTTGTATAATGACTGAATTTGACTTAAGATCCTCATTCATTTTGAATTGTTATTTCCGAGCTGTAAATCTATTTAAGCCTGATGGAGTGACAATGCCTCATCAGCATCTTACAGCTGATTTGGGGAAAGGGGGGAGGGGGGAAAAAAAAGAAAAGAAGGAAGAACAAAACTCTCAAAACTGTTTTGCAAGAAAATTCAGTTAAAAAGAGAAATAAACCCTACACCAGTTGGCTATTTTTAGCTGCAGATTTGCAGTATTAAGAAGTATTTACAGGAGAGGAAGTGTAGGCAGGATTGAGTCATGTTTGTCATGATGTACAAGTGATGTATATGTTCAGGTCTATTACAGAGGAAAAACTAACATATTGGTTTTTGAATAAATAAGAAGAAAAAGATCTTATTACTTATAACTAAATACATTTAAAAAAAAAAAGAAAAAAGAAAAGGATATTTTGTTTGCTTCTTGGTTTAAATAAGAGAACAACCTAATCCTGATTTGTGGATCTGTTTCGTTCTTCCAGAACAGCTCCAAACCCTTGGGGCTGTAAGGGACCAGGGAATGTCTCATGGTGTCTTAAAAATGACGGCAGCAGACGGTCTGCTTGTTCTGGCATCCCGTGAATTCTTGATCAGATTGGGATCTTGGGAGTTTTTAGATTGGGTGAACACCCTGCTGTTTTTATAGACATTCCACAACATGCTACTGGAGGAGGCTGCTGGTGTACTCCAGAGGGGTATGTTTGCTCTGTCATAATACTCTGAGTGCATTAAAGTCACTCAAGTAATTAACAAGAATGTCAGGACCCAGGTTTCACAGGAGGATACTGCATTGTAAATATTTTTCACTTCCTGTCACTTTCACTTATTGATGTCCATTTTATTTAAGTTAGTAATTTATTTGGACCCAGTTGTAGGATTGTATATTTTTACCTTTTGAGATGGGTCATCATCCAGCTGTTGAAATCTTCTTTTTACTGTGCGGCCCGATGAGGTCACAGTGACTGGAGAGATAGGCTACAAGAAATGGAAAGCAGACACTTTACTTTTTCTGAAATTATAAACAATATGAATATAGTCTACCTCTACAGGAGATTTTCATCTCTGTTGTAGGCAGGCTGATTTATTGTGCAAGGTTGATCCATAGCAAAGTCAATTAATTTTATTCAGAAAGCAAAGCACAGCAAGTAAAAATCTCAAGCAAATAAATATTACACTTACATTGTTTCGGTGGGTTTTCAGGGAGAAATCCTCAACGACCTTAGATGGAAGAGAACTGTCCAGTTCACCAAGGATTTTTAGGACGCTGCGATAATAAAAAACCCCCAAATATTTTAAAAATAAGTATATCTGGCAAATAACATAATATGATGATGTTAAATAAATACTCACTTTATGGTGACAGGCCCCACATGGATAATTCTTCCTGAATCATCAGGATGGAAGAAGATGCCGTCGTTCTCAAGAGAGTAGGAGTCCATCTCTTGTACTCCGTTTGTTGCCTAATTTAATAAAATCAAAAAGCGACAGATTCATTAACTATAACGCAGATTGCTAATTATAAACTGTCAGAACACAACAACTTAAAGGCTCTTTCCATCATGTCTGTTTTCTTGACAAAAAGGTCAAGATGCAAAGAGCAGGTGAAAAAGACAGGAAGTCAAAAACAAAAAAGGCTTAAAACTGTAAATTTCCAAAATAAAAGCAGCCCAAGCAGAACAAACACTGTGATGTGAAATTATATGGAAGATAAAGTAAAAAAAAACAACAACCCCAAAACAAAAAAACAAAAAAAACAACCCAACAACAGTGTCACCCTGTAACAGACCCATGACAGACTCATTCCCAAAGTTACATTAGTGGACAGTCTAAACTACATTTTGGAGACTGAACTGGAAACCTCCCTTATCTTTACCAAACTGACAATCTGACATCCATTCCACTTTATACTACAAAGAGTGTTATACCCCCCCTTGATTCTCCTTTTTTTATTTAAGTATTTGTGGTATTTTCCACATGAACAACTCAGTGGAAAGATTATGTGAAAATAATACATAATAATATAATCCCTAGTCTGATACAATGTCATGGCTTCTCAATGGGAGAGAAGCGGGAGCTCAGAGATCAGCACAAAGGTAGCATTGTGAGGTGATTACAGGTTTAGTTCAGTCCTGCTCTGTCCACTTACTGAATAGGAAGACTGTCAAAAACATTTGCAGCCCTTCTTACAATGACAACTCACCAGGGTCTGCCAAATTTAGCAACAGCTCATTCTACCACACACTGAAAACTGACTTATTACTGTCATGTTTTACTCAAAGTACCACAATAACTAAAAGGTAATAAGGAGGTAAATTTATGATTGAGGAGGATTCCTTAAATATACCATAGTGCTGTCCTTGAGCGAGCAGATGTGGTAGGTCCCCTCGTCTTTTTTACGAGGCGGTGTGTAAATGTAGTGCCATGGATTTCCTCCAATCTGAACACTGTTTTCAGCACATGAGACCTTGAAAAGTACAGGAGGGCAATCTGTGCAATGAGAAAGGAAAAACAAACATTATGCTTACTTTGTGAAGCAAAACATTCTTGCTTACAGTGGCTAACACTGTGACCAGGAATAGCAGCAAAAGCAAGCTGCTGCAGCAAATGGGGATCTTAATAAACATCATGTTTTAATATCATGTTCATGTCAAGCACCATATTTTTACTGGCAGTTTTACATGATTCATAGTTTAAAATAATTAGTTCATGCTTGGCCTTAAAGAGGTCATTTCAGGTCCCTTACAGCTCCCTTAAGACAACTTTCTTCTTAATAGCTGCCTCACACAAATGACTACTTTATTAGTAATTTGAAGCTATGCATATACTCAACTTTAAGCACATATACCACTGGTTAAGACTTAAAACAAACCAACCTGTTATTTGAATATTTAACGGGATACCAAACGGTGCATCTCCGACTGTTTTGCCACCAAGAAGAGGACTCTGCTTTCCAAGTGTTAGCTTCTCTTTCAGGTACTGAAAACAAAGAAAATGTTCAACATGTGTCCCAAGACTAAAGAAGCTAGTTCATCAGAAGCACATTAAAACACTTTCTAGTTAAAAATATAAAAAATTCAAAGCAA